>JAQGBT010003985.1:0-17861 GCA_034698585.1 Disparrhopalites patrizii | reverse complement strand
TTCATTTTCTCTCTTTTCGCCTATTTTCTTCTGTTTATCCCTTTTTTCTCTTCATTTTCTCTCTTTTCGCCTATTTTATTCTGTTTATCCCTTTTTTCTCTTCATTTTCTCTCTTTTCGCCTATTTTCTTCTGTTTATCCCTTTTTTCTCTTCATTTTCTCTCTTTTCGCCTATTTTCTTCTGTTTATCCCTTTTTTCTCTTCATTCTCTCTCTTTTCGTTTTTTTATTCTATCCCTTTTTTCTCTTCATTCTCTCTCTTTTCGTGTTTTTCTTCTGTTTATCCCTTTTTTCTCTTCATTCTCTCTCTTTTCGTCTATTTCCTTTTGTTTATCCCTTTTTTCTCTCTCTTTTGGTCTATTTTCTTCTGTTTATCCTTTTTTCTCTTTTTTCGTCTATTTTCTTCTGAATATCGCTTTTTCTCTTTTCTTCTGTTTATCCCTTTTTGTCTCTCTTGTTCTCTTTCATCTCTTTTTCTCCCTGTTTTCTTCTTTCCATATCTGTATTTTGCCATCTGTTTTTCTCTGCTTTCTTCTTTACGTATCTTTATTTTGCTATCTCTATTTTCGCATTTTTCTCTTTTCCTTTTTCCGTCTGTTTTCGTATGTCTCTCTCTCTCTCTATTCCTCGTTTCGTCCCTTTTTTCGTTCTTGTCCTTCTATTTTATTTATTGCCTCACGTTTTGTAATTTTTTTGTCTTTTTACGCATTTTCCTTTTTTCCGTGTATCCTTTTGTATTTTTCTCTCTCTTTTCTTCATCCTGCCTCTCCTTCCGTATTTTTTTTCACTCTTACTCTTTTACTACATTTTTTCTCTCCTCCTCTTTCTGGATTTTTCTCTCTTCCTGTCTCTTCAATCTATTTTTCTGTCCATTTATTTCTTTCCATATATTTGATTCTCTCTTACACGCTCTTCTTCTCCCTTCATTCATTTCTTCTATTCTCGACCTTTGCTCTCTCTCTCTTTCTTCCCATTTTTGCTTCCCTCTTTTCCTTTCTTTCCCCCCTTAATGATTCCAGTTTCTAACCCTTTTTACCAGCCCCGCCGACTTGTAAAGGAATGGAAGACAGGACACAGGAGTCCCGATGTCAAAATGCTCATTCCTTTTTAAAATGTTTATGTCTCCATTGCCCAGAACACACCTCTCCCTCTGAAAGATGAAATGGGCCCAAGTCAGTTCCCACCGCTTAACATGTTTCCATTGCCAGAGCAACTTGAGAGCCCCAAACATTGGAATCTCTCGGTGTACATAGCCATAACCGGCACTAGTGCTGTCAGTAAGTGAGGGAGAATAAAAAAGGGGTAGAGATACACAAGGATACGGATTATTTAAAATATTTACTCACACAATTCATTTCCACCCCTTCTCCTTTTTTTTAACCCTTTCTTCCCATGCCTTTTGTACGGGGAATTGCTTGTATGAAAGATTTATTAATAATAAACATTGCTACGTGCTGCTCTTTCCTGTCAAACGCACCATTTCTTTCTCTTTGTCACTCTCGTCTCTCTCTCTCTCTCTCTCTCTCGGATATTCTGTCTAATTGTCTCTCTCTGCTGGCCTCTTCATCCCTTTCTCTGTACTTTCTGTCTCTCGATCTCTGGGAAAATCTTCCCATCCGGATTTTCCAGGGACAAACATCCCGGATTTTACGGGCTCTTAGCAGAAATTCTTATGTAGGTAGTCCCCAGCCGCAATTATTTAATTATTCCCTTGTTAATTTTTTACTCCGTGGTAAAATTTGCTGAGACAATTTCTGACGCAAGATCTTTTGCAAAATGTAACCAAAGGAAAAGGAATTTAAATTATTAGAGACCAGGAAAGTTCAAGAGCAAATCCTGTGGATTTTTTTTCGTGGTAGTTCTTATGTAAACATACGTTGGCTGAGGGATTTATTTTTCAATTTTGACTTTGTGCCTGACGGACATTTTTATTAATGTAACATTGTTTTCTCAAATCCGACTCTGTACGCTTCCCACGGTAATCTCTTGGGCGGTGATATGAGTTAATCCTTTGTTTTTTTTAAACGGAAGGATTCCATGCCTACGCTCGGCTTTCATAATTCATCCTTGAGCTTTTCTCTTGGCGAAGGATTGGAATTTCGCGAGTTTCTCTTCTGGGTCTTACATAATTTTTTTTGTGAGTGTAATTTTTCTGCCTTAACTAGTTTTTGAATTTTGGTTCCATTTGTTTCACCATTTTTCTGTATTGTTTAGCACCTTTTAAAAAATAAAGGGAAGATGAAATAAAGGAATTTGGAAGGGAGAAAGAAATATTTCCGTCAGATTTTTTGAATTAAAGCTCAATAGTTTCTGCTCTTATTGATCTGCCTGGTCTTGCTCCTTTTTGCTTCCTAAGGACGGAGCGGAGGGATCTGTGCAATCTCATACGCTGGTCATTTAAATCAGAAAAAAGTAGGTTTATGGGGAATGCTTCGAATTGAATCGGATCATCTGCTCTTCTTTTGATCTCATTCTGCCGTCTCACTTTGCGAAATCCATCTAATTTCGTTCGGAATCTCTCTCGTGTTGATCTTCGGAATCTCTTTGGTTGTATCTTCGGAATCTTTCGTTTTTTTCTTCGGAATCTTTCGTTTTTTTATTCGGAATCTCTTTGGTTTTTTCTTCGGAATCTCTCTCGTTTTTATGGTGTTTCTCCTGCTCTCTGTCTTCCCTTCTTTCTTCGACATTTCTCTTTCTTCTGTATCTGTTTTTTTCTCACGGAAGGTCATTACACTTTTGAAAGGGGAGAAGGTAGAAGAAATTCTGTAAAAGCCAATTCTTGTATAGCTACATTGACGGCCCTGTAAATGGACTTCTAGAATAATTTTTTTTCTTGGCAAAATAAGTGTATTATATGCTGTACTATTGCTTTAGTTGCTCGAGACAAACGGTGCTTTCCCTATTCCATCAAAAGTGAGAGGGAATCAATAGCAAAAAAATTAGGTTTATTGATACAAGTGAAAATGAAAGTTGAAATAGTCCCGCGTTTTTTTATTGAAGCTTCCTTCATTTTATTTTCTCACCTTTTCTTTGCTTCTGCCACGTATTTTTTCCTTTTTTATTTCTCTGACTGCCCCAATTGTTTTGCTCGTATTTCCATTATTTATTTTTCTCTTTCTCGCCTGTTTCTTCCTGTTTTGTAACTACATTTTTTTTCTGCTTTTTATTACTCATCTTTGGCCCTTTTCCTGTCCACTTTCCCTCTATTGCGAAAACTTCTCTTTCGCTTTTTATATTCCAGTTTCACTCGATTTTCCTCGGTATTAATTTCTATGTCTGTGTGTGTTTTGGCTAAAGTTTTTGTTTAGTCATCAATCCCGCCATTTACGATCATGTTTATTTAAATTCCCGTAAGTGTTTACATCATTAAAATTTGCATTTAAAGGTCAAGCAACTTCCTTTGCAAAGCTTCTTCGACAAATCATAAAAAATCGTTTACGTAATACTTTATAGAAAAAATTGTAAAATCTTAGTACACATTTTTTTTTCTAGGGGCATCTGCTTCATCCGTATTTTTTTCATGGATTATTTTGAATCCTTCAACTCAGTCCCGCTTTTCAACGTCAAGACAGGAAATCAGGACGTCTCTTCCGTTCAATGCAATACCTTCAGAATAAATCCTTGTTCTCCCTTCCGCTATTCTCAAACAAGAAATGCTGTTGTATGAAAAAAACTGTTTATTTTCCCTCAAGAATCCGCTTCCTATTTCCACCTCGAAAGCGACACGCTTTTTTATATTTGAAGGAAAGCGCCAACAATAATTTCTTTTGTGGGCTAAAAACCCTTTAAAAGATTTTACTTTGTGCAAAAATTCTTTTTTCTCGTGTTTATCTGCCAACAGAAAAAAAAACAGTTTCACGAGCTATTTCCGCTCCGCAAGAGCTTTCTTGTGTGTAAGTTAATGGAACAGCCATCCAAGTACAAAGTGAGGCATTCATCTTTATTTCACGACACGGAATTTATATGGCATCTGCGGATGCATGTAATTGTGACAAAAACTAAATCTCTCATGGGGAAAGACTGAAGTGAAAAAAATATTCTTTTTATCCCCCAGAATCATCAGACTCAAAGCTTTGCCGCTATTTTTCAATCTTGGAATCCGTCATTTATATAATGTTATACTAATTAAAAAACCTTCCTAACTTGAACAATTGATAACGTACTGAAAATATTGTACACACCGTAATTAATCTAGTTATAAGCATATACAATAAATAAATGAACGGCGTAAGCCATCAACATAAATCAGTTCTAACAGTAATTTTTGTATACGCACGGGCAGACAGCCAGCTTTAATGGCAAGACAACAATTACAATATAGACAAATCAATGAACGGTGTTACACAGGACCAAACAAAATCAACACAAATATGTACGATGATCGTAAGATATGGTAAATGCATGGCAGGCACAAGCAGAAGGTTTATGAGAGAGATAAAAAGGGAAAAAACAAATCAGAGAGAGGGAAAGGAAACAATAGAGAGCGAGACGAAAAAAGGCAGAGAGAAATAAGAGAAAGGAAATAGATGGGACAGAGAAAACAACAGTAAAGAAAGACAGTAAAACAACGGACAAATGAATCAGCAAGGCACAAAAAGGGAAAATTGTAAAAAAAAGGAATCAAATATTTCAGAAACAAAAGGAAATAGTTGAAAAAGAGAAAAAATAGTTTAAAAAAAGAAGATTAATACTTGAAAAAGAGAAAAGAGGTACTTTTACAGGGAAATAAAAACATGGAATAGAGAAACGAAAACATTGAAAAGAGAAAATAAATCATTGAAAAGAGCAAATAAATAGTTACAAACGAGTTAGTAAATAGTTGAAACGAGAAAAACAGTAGAGTTCAATGGAACAAGAACGAAGAGAGAAAGTCGACAAGAATCAAGCGAGACAGAAAGACGGAAAAGTACAGAACGACCTAAAATAAACTATAAAAAATGAGAGAAAGAAGTCCAAAAACTTAGAACGACGTTAAACGGAGAAAGACGAAAGAGGCTGGCATAGAAAACCGGAAAAATTGAAAAAAGAAATGCGTGCATTGAAAAAAAAAATTGAAAGAGACAGAGCGTTGATGGAAAAATGGCAAGGTCATTGAAAGCATATTCTTATATACACATGTATGTCTATATATGTACATACAAGACCAGTATATTGAAGGGGAAAGTAAAAAAAATGGGAAAAAACTGCCTTCCCAAGATTGGTGGAAGTGAATAATGATTTTTCTCCCCGCTGCCACCACCACTTATTCCCCTTGTCAAACAATGGAGGGAAGTAAAGAGGAAAAGATCATTACCACGTGTAGGTAAAGATCATTATATGGCTCGTACAATTTCCCTCCCACACAAAAGGACACACACGCCGTGCCTTAGAGGCATATTTACTATGAAAGAATGGAAGGCCTATTTTTTCATATTTACCACCCCACACACTCTCTCACCTCCAGGAAATCTAATGAATTTTTCAAAAGATTCCCTTCCCCTCATATTCACATTGCTTTTCAAGAGTGAGAAAAAAAACAGAAAAAAATTATATCTCCCATAAAAATTTGTTCCGCTTATAACTTTCCATGTCCTTTTTTTGCATATGAGACCCTGCTGCATGGAAGAATCAGTTCGTACAGGAAAAAAAAATCAACCCGGAAAAACAAATTTTTTATGGTGATTTGCCAGGAGAGAATTAACTATAATTAATGATGAGGAGGTGGAGACTCCAGGTTATTATTTAGGATTAACATGACTCCGTAAATCGCATTTCTCACACGCGTTCCCTCCCTCTTTCCCTTTTTTCATCTGTCTCTTCCTCCTTTTTTTTTCCTTTGGGAGGTTTTTGGTACTATTTATTTTTTGAAAGAACTTTTTTTTTATCCCGGGGAAAAAATTAAATATACCTGCTCCTTTTAGTTGACAGGCATTTTTTTTTCTTGGGGCATTTTGTATGTACACAAACTGTTTGTAGGTAGGAATTACTACACAACTTTTTTTTACATCTTTCTCTCTCTCTCTCTTTCTTTTTTTCTCCGTCTCTTCAAAAAGTCCCAAAAAATGAAAGTGGCAAGGCTTCACTGGGGAAAAAGGGGGAAATGCTTATACAAGAGTGTTTGTGTATGTGTGTGAGTGAGTGAAGAAGAGAACTTGTGATGGCTCCACTCTGAGCTTTTGTGTCAATTCAAGTGTAAAAACGCATTAAAATAATGCAAAGAAATTTTTCAGGCTCAGAGGAGAGCTCTTCCTCCTACTTCCAACTCTCCCCTCCGCCACACGAGACTTGAGTAGCTAAGCAAATATAGGGGAAGGAGGGAGAGAAAGAGGGAGAGAGGGAGAGGGTCTCAAACTGAAAAGTTGCTAAAATAACATATAAGTACACATAGTACAAAAAAACATTTTCTTTTCTGTGGAGATCCAAAGGAAAAAACTCTCAATGTACCTTCCTTTTTATTTAACTTCATTCCTATCGTCCTTCTTCTCTCTTACTCAATGTCTCTCTAGTTTAATCTCTCTAGCGTTCTTCCTTCAATTTTTTGCTCTATATTCTTCCTTCTTTTATCTTGTGAGACTCCTTTTTACCCCGTTCTCTAACACATTTGCCCACATCTTTCTCTGACATGCCTTTTCCTCTCTTTTGCCGAATTGCATTCGCTTCCCTTTTTCGCCATCCTTCTCCATTCCTTTGGTCTCGTCCTCATTTTTTGCTTTCTCTTTCTTCCGTTTTTCCATTTCCATCTATATATGCCTTTCTCCTTCTCCATCCGTCTTGTATTATTTGTTATGTGTATTCTCTCGCCATTTATTTGTTTGTTTCTCTCTATCTTTTCCTCTTGAATTTTTGCTATTTTCTCTTCAATTCACTCACTTTCTCTTTTGAGTTCTCTCTCTTTTCTCTTGCATTGTCTAACTTTCTCTCTTAGTTACTCTCTCTTTTTTCTCATGAATTTTCTCTCTTTTTTCTCTTGAATTCTCTTGTTTCTCTCTCGAATTCTCTCTCTTTTTTCTTGAATTCTGTCACTTTCTCTCTCGAATTCTGTCACTTTCTCTCTTGAATTCTGTCACTTTCTCTCTTGAATTCTGTCACTTTTTCTTTTGAATTCTGTCACTTTCTCTCTTGAATTCTGTCACTTTCTCTCTTGAATTCTCCGTCTTTTTATCTTTAACTCTCTCTCTCTTTCCTGAACTCTTTCTCGTTTTCTCTCATCCTTACCTTTTTTTTCAATTTTTCTCCTGAATTCTCCGTGCTCTTTTTTCTTTCCCTTGATTTTACAGTTGCCTCACTGGGCTTCTACTACTTTTTAACCCTTTTTTCACTCAACCGCCCCAACGTTTTTCTTTTTCCTTTCGCATTTTTAAATTTCCTCTGCTTTTTTCTGGAATTTTCCCAACGTTTTTCTTCTGATTTGTTTTTTCATTTTCTTTTTCTCTTACATTTTTCTCAATTTCTCTTTGTGATTTGCTTTCGTTCTTGTATTCCATCTCCTAGTTTTCCTCTGCTTCCATCATCGTTTGCTCTCTCTCTTTTCCGATTTTTTCATACACATTCTTCTAGTATATAAAGTTTTGTTCGTCTCTTGCTTTCTCTTAAACCCCTTAGTTTTTCTTCCCTCGAATTTTCTGAACCTTTCTTCTTCATTGATTTGCTCTTTCATTTTGTCGTTTATTAATTTATTTCATTTTTTTCGTCCATTATTTTTCCTTTCATTTATTTGCGCTTGACATCCTTTTTACTTAATATTGTGGGATATAGTATTTGTTTATTTAACTTTTTGAGTTTTATCCAGGTAAAGTTATTCACCTGGAATGGTGAACTATTTCTGCCTCTTTGTTATTAATGTTATTATCTGTATGTATCCGTCATACTCTACATTTTCGTCCTTGGGAATTTTGATTCGCTCAGGTCTTCTCCCACCGAGAAGTTCTCCTTTCGAGTCTCTCCCTATTTCCCGACATGTCTGTTTCTCCCTCTCTTTCTCCACAGAAAGTTTTCTGGAGTGTTTATACAAAATTTACAGGACATATAAAGATGACGAGGGAAGTGAATGATGATGGTTCACATGGCAAGAGACTTTCCCTTCCCTCCACGTTTGGTGATAGTGGCTTTAAGTACACATTTCACTACTCTAGTATTTGTGGGGTCCACTTTGTAATATTACAGTAAGCTTTTTTTTCAGCCATCCCCATTTTTCCCAAACTTTCCCTCTTCTCCCAATGCTGCATCCGAGAGCTTTTACCGCATTTCTCTGGACTATTTTCACCAGTTACCAGGCCCGTCGGAGAGGGAAGGAGCATGTGGAAAGAATAAGTAATTTGTTATGTGTGACCACACCGAAATCTCCTCCGCGAGTTCCATGAAAAAAAAACTGGGAGTTCCATTGTGGGAGAGCTACATAATTAAAAGCGCCAAAATGTTGCAGAGGAAGAGAAAGGGTGGGAAAATTCCTTGCTTTCAAAGGGAAAGGGAATTTTCTCCCTATTCTGGTGTCATAGAATTGCTTTTTAGTGAGAGAAAAAAATCTTTATCCTCCTTTCGTAGCTGGCAAATGGTCCTTTTTTTGGGGGAGGATTTTTTTTGAAAGAAACAGAAAGAGAGAGAGTGAGAAGAAAAAAGAAAAACAACCAGCTTTCTCCCGTCTATCTTTGATCGCACTTTTAAGCACATGGTCTTGTGTATTTTTTTAGGGAGAAAATAGGGGCGAAGATGGGAGGGAAATAAAAAGAACTAAAAGGGGAAAGGATTAGGCTAATAAGAAAATTAATCTTAGGGTTTCCATGCTGACACACATTTCCCTTTTCTCACGATATTTTCCTCTCCACTGGGTCTCTAAAGCATTTTCTTTGTTCATGGTACTTAACGCTTATATGTATTGTCTCTCTTGTTTTCACTCTCTTTTACTCTCTGTCTCTCGTTTGCCACATCGCCTTCTCTCTCTCCGGTTATCTCTCCTCTACCCTCTCTCGCACTCCCTCTCTTTCTTTAGCTTCTTTTAAACACGTCAAGATTCGTGCGTACATTTCATAGTCTCGCTAGTCTCCTCTTCGATGTCTCTAATATTTCATGGCGCTTCTAGCTCTATCTCTCGCTTTCGCTTTCACTCAAATCATAATTCACAGTCCTTTGTCCCTAACACGTCCTTAGTCCGTGGCTGTATCTTTAGTCCTTTCTGCAGTCTCTCTCTCTGTATTTTCTCTTTCACTTTTTCCTTTCATTTTTCTGTATATTTTCGCTCTTTCGCTTTCTCCTCTCATTCTCTCTTGCTCTCTCCATTGCTCTCCCTTTTGTTGTCTCTCTCCTGCTTTCTCTTTTTATCTCCATTTTTGCTGTCTCTCTCTTGCTTTCTCTTTTACTCTCTCTTTTTCTCTCCATTTTGCTGTCTCTCTCTTGCTTTCTCTTTTACTCTCTCTTTTTCTCTCTATTTTGCTGTCTCTCTCTTGCTTTCTCTTTTGCTCTCCATTTTGCAGTCTCTGTTGCTGTCTTCTTTTGCTCTCTCTCTTGCTCTTAGTTTTGCTATCTCTCTCATGCTCCTTTCTGCTCTCTCGTGTTCTCTTTTGCGCTTTTTCTCTGACTATTCTCTTTATTTGGACTCTTTTATACTCTTTTTGCTCTTTATCTCTTACGCTGTCTCTCTGTCTCTCTTTTGCCTCTTTGATAGTTACTTTTGTTTCATCTCGCTTTCCCCGTCTATTTTTCCTTTTTTGCTGTTGCTCTGTCTCACTGTATCTATCTCGTTCTTTCTCTACATACGTAGATACATTGTATTTGTTTCTTTTGCACGCCCCTTGCACACTCATTCCTGAACAAATTTGCAGGAGGAGTTAAGACAGGAAAACTTATTAAAACTCTAATCCCTGCAATTTCTAAGCTTGTTGGTGAGGGTTAAAAAGAGGAACATTATGACAGCCTTCTTTTTTAGACAACAAAATAGGAAAGTACAGAAGGTCTAAGATGCACAATGTTGGACGGGTAATCAATTTTGGTGCGCGGGGGTGGAAGAAATATTAATAATTTAAGGGATTTTCTGTACACTTTCTCCTTTTTCTAGGCTCAAAATCTGTATCTTACGGCAACAGCTAAAAGCTCCTTCCAGCTCTTTGAAGATGTTTGTAGAAAATTAATTTTTACCCTTTGAATTTATTTAGGGAGAGTTTGCATTGTAGAATTTCTTTTAAGTTGAGAAATTAATGTTCTATTTATGATTTTAATTTAATTTTTAATTTATGTTTTTAATTTATTATTTAATTATTTTGCCCAGGAGATTTCAGGGGAGAAAATGAAGACATGAAGAAATGGTGGACGTAGTGAGAAAAATCGCGAAAATGATTTGAAAATACTAATCAAGCTATAAATCCCCGGATTGGTTCGGAGAAAGTACCACGGAGAGAAAGAAGAAATAGGAAAAGTCACATTAAATGAGTTGATAGCCAAAGACCAACTCATTCCGCTGGATACCACCCCCTATTATTTTACGACTCTATCCATTTCCAATCCAATGTCGAAAGTGTGGTCTCGAAGAGGAAATGGGAGAAAGCAAAGACAACGACGACTTGTGTGTGTGTGTCGAGTCAGGAAAAATTTACGATCAAGCTTTCACCTCCCGTTCATTACGTAAATGGTTGTTAATTAAAGTGCAGTTGGCTTTGATTTTGGCAATGATAACCATGCTTACTCAGAGCAATGTGTCTGGACAAGAGATGGGAGAGTAATACGTATGTATGTATATGCACAATATAAACCCTTTCCCCAACAAAATACGTGTATGAGTGCGAGAAATCAGGAGATACAGCAAGCGAGAGGGAGCAAAAAGGCGGACTTTTCATCTCGTATCAACACTTATTACACTGGAAAAGCTTTTGGGCAGCGGGGGAGGAATTTACTTCTGCAGACAAGATGCATCCAAGGACTTCCAAACATTGGGAGAAAGGAAGGGAGTGAGAGAGTGCGAGAGAGAGAGAGAGAGAGAGAAGAAAAATAGAGACGGGTCTACACTCGTGGTTGGAGGGCCATATAAAATATGGTCTTCGACCCTATGTGATATCTTTTCCGAGAGAATTACAGTCGAGTGGTGAAGCCTCAAAGAGAAGGCTGAGATGGGAAAGGAAGAGAGAAACAATACAATGGAGAGAAAGTAACGAGTAAAATCCGAAGAAAGAGATGCAGGGAAAACGAAGAATCTTTAAGAGATTCGTAGACAAACAACAGACAGAGAACATGTTGAAGCACACGAGAGTAAATAACAAAGAAATACGAGTCACAGCAAAACTAGAGAGAAATGAGAAATAGAAAACAACAAAATAATACTAAATAAAATAGAAGGAGCAAAAGAAAGCACAAGAAAAAAAGAAATAAAATAGCAGGAAAAAAAGAAAACACAACAAAATAAAAAAGGTGAACACAACAAAATAAGTAATAAAAGAGAAGGAGAAATAGAAAATACAACAAAATAAGACACAAAAGAGAAGGTAACATAGAAAATACAACAAAATAAGACACAAAAAAGAAGGAAAAATAGAAGAGAGAGCAAAATAAGAGAAAGAAAAGGTGCAGAGAAACACGAAAAAAAGGAGAAATACAAAAAAAACATAATAAGGGGAAAGGAGAAAGAGGAGAGAGGAAACTTAGAAAGGAAAAGGAGAAACCACAGCAAAATTAGAAATAAAAGAAAAGGACCAACACAAAAGAGAGGTAAATAAATGAGATATGAGAAAGAGAAAGCACAGCAAAAAAAGAAAGATAAATAAAAGAGAAATGAGAAAGAGAAAGCACAACAAAAAAGGAAAGAAAAGAGAAGGAGAACGAGAACGAGAAAAGAAAAAGAAAAAAGAGAAAGATGATACGGAAAGGGAAGGAAGAGAGAAAAGGACAAAAAGTGTCTCAATACAGAAGTTAGATAAAAGAGAACAACAAAAGAAAGAGAAAGAAAGAAATGGAAACGAAGAATGGCAAATAAGAAAGAGAACGAAGTGAGACGTATGAAAAAAGAGAACCAGAAATAACAGACGAGCTGATGAACAAGAGAATGAGAGTGGAATCACTTGGAGAATTAGAAAAAGAGGGAAGAAAGCGGAGAGAATAGGAAGCGTACATAAACAGAAAGGGAGAGAGCGCCAGGAAGATGAAATGGAGAGAGCCGAGATGAGAGTGAGAGTAAACATTACGGGGAGATTGACTTTTGCGTTAATTTAGTGGGAAGAAGCTCTTGGGGGTCGTGGAAACCGCCCATTTACGTCTATTTCATCCTGAAAACCACACTTTAGCTCTAATCACAATGCATGCGTGAGGCCTCACTCTTTATTTTCTTTTTTTTTCTCTCTCTCTTTCTCTCTTTCTGTTCTCTCTCCTCTCTCATCATCATCATGAGAAGCCCACAAAAAGAGCACATCTCTCGCCACACACACGCTCATAAATGCATGTGCAAGAGAATGTAGCGTGTATAACTTTAAATGAACAGTTTTTCCTTTCTCTCTCTCTTTCTCCTTGCTCAAAAACTAACCAAAAATATACGCACGGTTTTCCCAATATCGATCCAAAAACGGTCTTCAAACCCTTTTTTTTTGCATTAAGCGGACACGCACATGCAGATGTAATTTCTGTAAGTACCCAAAATTCGGGGAGATGTTGGATAAATAGATGGAATTCTAGTTTGGCGGGAAAGCGCAAAATTACCCTCAATTTGTAGACATAAAATGTCCCGAATTCCCTTTTCAAAATGCGGAAAATGATGGGGGAAAGCACGAGGAAATTATGGCAAAAAATGTTAATAGGGTTTGTTTCTATTATTAGAAATTAATTTCCGACTGCCTGTAGCTATTCCAAATAGATCACCGTCTACACTTAAATACAGATATAAAGGGCACTGATGTACCTATATTATGTATATGTAATTATATATGTTCATATTTAATCCAGAAAATAATTCTTTTCCTCGGAAGTCATTACCCGAGCGAGGTGAGAGAAGAAATGGGAAGAGAAAAAATTTCTTTTATTTACGTCATGCAAATTAGTTGCAAGACTAAAGTTTCTGGCATCTCCAAAAAAATGCGCCTAATGTCTCTGCGAACGCCACCGTGTAGATGCATATGAAAGTGTGCTATCCAAAAACTGCATGCAGTAATGCGGGACGAGCTGCAAAAATTCCAAGCGTGAAGAAAAAATGGGAAAACAAACAAAAAAAAGTTCACATCCCAATACTTCCGAATAAACGGGGAAAGCCGTGAGACAGACGTAGATATTCATGGAGATATAGATAAGGCGTAATATGTGCATCAAATGTAAACTTATGGGAGACATACCCGGGTACAAATGGAAGGAAAAATACCTGAGAGGAAGTTATCCTAAAAATACTACAGGCTATAATGAGTCGGGATATACGGTAAGAGGTGAACTATTAGGAAAAAAAGGCTCTGGCACGGGAATCAAGGAAGTGAAAGAGATGTTCATCAGGAGTGTGTTTCTGACTCTATCTGCCATTAAGATCACACGACGTCTTAATATAACTTCATTATCATAATTACTGTGAAAATTGCTTTAAATTGTACACTCCTTTTTTTCTTCTCCCTTTTTTCCATTCTCTTATATCCTATTTCCATATGGAGTTACCATGTCCAAATGGAGCCAAATTTTGAACTTGAAAGTGATGGTGATGAGGCTAATGCACTGCCATTTCTTTATGCACTTTCGGCACATACAAAATGTATGTATTTATATGCGCTTTATTTATTTTCAAGAATTGTTGGCGCACTTTTGGGCACGGAATTTCTTAACTCTTATCGGTCCCTCTCCTCTGAATTTTTTTTTGCATATATTTACATTCAATAGTTATGCATATACATACGTGGGTGAACTGGTATGTTTACATAGAATTGGGCGGAAGTGCTTTATTTCCTCTGATTGCATTTAACACTACAAATATATTTGGATGACTTCTTGAAAATTGCAAATATTTTTTAACACAAACCATTTATAAATTTGTTTGCGCTTTAATTAATTACCATTTTTCCAGATTTTTTGAATGTTATGTCATTTTTTGAATTCTTGGGTCCTTGTTAAAGCTTTAACAATTATATGTAATTACAATTAAGATTGATATTAATTGAAAATGCAGAACTTTTAATGGCAAATTGAAATATATTTTTTAAACACAAGTAGGTATCAATACTACTTTTAAAAATATAATGTGCTTGGAAATTTAGAATGATATTTGTAAATGATGAAATAGTTTTTTAATCGGGAAGTATTTATTTTTAAATTGAGAGTGATGTTTTGAAATTAAAAGGGAATTTTTATTCGAAAAGATTTGTTTTAAAAATTAAGAGTGATTTTTTTAAAACTAAGAGTAATTTTTTAAACGGAAAGATTTGTTTTAAAAATTGAAAGTGATTTTTTTAAATTGAGAGAGTTGCTTTTTTTTTAAATAAAAGAGACTTTTGAAATTTCAACAGTATAATATATTTCATTTAAAATATGCTTCATTTTAAATTTAAAACTAACGCAATGCTTAAATTTGTATTATCCTTTGCTAAAGAATATTTTCCAGATGGAGTAGAAAATGCACAAATTGTTACATATGCTCCATTTAAAAAAATTATATTCACATAATAATTTGAAAAATGACGTCATCCTGATTCCTTCATCTTTTTCCAAATGTTTAAACCATCCTTTGCACACATCTTCAAATCCCAGCATTCCTCACCCTCTCCTACACACGAGGAATTCCCAACAAATTAACATTGTTCATGACGCCGCACGAGTAGAAGATAAAACTTGGGACAAAAAAAAATCCTTCTCTCAAAAGAATTTTCACACTCCACCACATCATATGTATTTCCTTATCGTCCCAAAAGAATTACATATTATACCTCAGCACACTTACACCTCCATTATAAATGTCCCATCTGCAAATTGTTATTGTATTGCCCTTCCTTTCTTTCCAACATATTTAAATGCGTCGGAAAGAACATCATCACGACTGGGAAAGCAAGACAATCCCACCATTAAATTTTCAATGAGTATATTCTCCCCCACCAAAGGAGGTGAGAAAAGCTGGGTTGTTTATTAACCTTTGAGGAAATAATGAAGAAAGTATGTGTCGGTCTAACTGGCGCATTTAGGCATATGCTCATGACATATGTAGCTTTTTACCTCAAAAGCCGCCTTTTGCACTTGACTCCCCGCGAGCTATCCTTAAAGGCAAGACAAGAGGAGAAGCCCCATGAAAATGCATTGGGTAGTAGAAGGACCCATTGTACATTAATCTTGGTGGATACAGGGAAACATTTCAACTAAATCGTGATATATGGGCTACCTTTCATTACAGATTGCGTGGAAATTTGAATAACCTAATGATTTCTACTACTCCCCGGTAAAGGCAGGGAGAATTAAGTGTAATAAAATGCATGGACGCTTCCGTGGGAGAATTAAATTGTTTTTGAGGGGGAGGGGAACCCCAGGTTTTCCACTTGCAAGAGGAAGAGGAGATAATGACCTTCACAAGGGAAGTGGCAAGACAATCTGGAGAGGGAAAAGACTGAGGGAGGATTTTAGAGGGGGAAGATGAATGGAGGAAAAATGAGATAGGGAGGGAGGCCAGGGAGGTGAAAATATGAGCAGACAAAGTTCGGAGGAGACCGGCCAATGGAGCAAAAGAAAGGAAAAGAGACAAATAAATAGTGAAGGAGAGATAAAAAACGAGAGCAAAGAAGAGAGAGTGGGAGAAGCAGATTGAGAGAGACAGAGAAGAGGAAGAGCGAGAGACTAAATAGGCAGGAAGACTGCGAAAAGTGAAGAAGATACAGTGGTGGCTAAGAAACAAAAAACGGAGAGAAAAGAGGCCGAGAGAGCAGAAGAATTCCGAAAAGGGATGGCCGTCACCGGAGAAAGGTTGCGAGAGAGACAAAAAACAAAGGACAAGAAAGAGAGTAAGAGAGTGACTAATAAAGGGAGAGTGCGCAAGAGAAGAAGTGAGAATGAGAGACAGAACGAGATAAGAAGATACATGCAAAGAGAGATAATAAGAGAAAAGAAATTACAGAGAAAAATACAGAGAAAATAATGCAGAGAGAGAAAAAGAGAAAGAGCGCAGAAATTATAGTGAGAATGAGAGAGAGAAAGAGAGAGAGCAGAAATTATAGAGCAAAATACAGAGATAAAAATACAGAGAGAATGAGAGAGAAGAAATGGCAAAGAATAATACAGAGAGAATAAGGGAGAAAAAGAGAAAGAGCTAGCACAAATTACAGAGAAAAATAGAGATCAAAATACAGAGAGAATGAGAGAGAAGAAATGGCAAAGAATAATGCAGAGAGAACGAGGGAGAAAAAGAGAAAGAGAGAACAGAAATTACAGAGGGACGTACAGAGAGAATGAGAGAGAATAAATTACAGAGAATAATACAGTGATAATGAAAGAGGGTCTTTGAAATGATAAGAGATAGAGAATAACAGGAAGGCCTAGAGCGAGGAAATAAACGAGAGACTGAAAGAGAGAGAGAGAGAAATTAGGTGGGATGGCAAAAGAGACAGGATAAAAGCAAGGTCTAATAACGAAAGGAGGATATCTAAAAGGGAGAAAGAGAATATAAGAGAGGGAGAAATAAAAACGGGAGAGATGGAAGCAGAGAAGATAACCGAGAAATAGTAAGAGCAAAAAGAAGAGAAAAGAGGGAGACAGGAAGAGAGTATAACAGAGAGAAAGGAGAGGATGCCCGAGAGAATCAAAGAAAAATAGATAGAACGGAAGGGAGAAAGAAGAAAGACAAAGAAAGTCGGGATAATGAAAAACAAAACAAACAGTAAATGCAGACTAACAAAGGAAAACGGAAAAGGCTCGGAAGGTCAGCCTCCTGAAGTATGTACATTTGTAAGTGCCTATTTCGTTAAATATAGACTACATAAAGAAAGCCCCTTCCGTCTCGCCCCACGGTGAAAAAAAAGGGAAAGAAAAGCCCCGGTAAAATGACGAGAGCCGTAACACTTCACGCATCATTCCATCTGTGAGCCAGAAAGTGGCTGGGAATGCCGGTTTGAAGGCGAGAGAGATGGAAGGGAAAGATGAAGGAGAAGAAGTGGAAAGGAGCCACCCTGCACCCAGCTAATCTTGGGGGAGAGGAGGAAGCTTTGGAAGGCGCGGATCGTGAAGACAAATGGACCATTGGGTCGTAATGAATGGGATGTTCCCCGGATGGCGAGAGAACAATAAACTTCTGGGAGACGAAGGAGAGAGAGAGAGAAAGAACTCATAAACGAGAGAATCTCATCCGAAGCCGCCTCTCGTCCAAATTCTACCGCATCCACTTCTTTTTCCTCTTCGTTTTTTGATGAATTATTTCTCGCCTCTCCTTTTCGTTTTTGTTCTATATTCTTATTGTGTCTTCCTTTGGCTTATTTTTTCTTATTTTTTATACTTCTGGTTTTACCATCTTGGTATTTTTTCTTTTTTTGTTTTCCTCTTCCAGTTTTTGTCTGCTGTGCTTTCTCTTCATATTTTCTTGCCTTTCTCTATAGCTTTATTCTCATTTTGGCACTAATAACTCTTGATTCGTCAACACTTCGTCAACGCTGCCTGTTTCTTTCTTCTAATTTTGTAACTATTTTTCTTGTAAGGCCACTTTTTCTTATGTTTTCTTCTATTAAAGCCTTTTTCTCTTTTGCTTTCTTCTACTAAAGTCTCTTTGTCTTTTGCTTTCTTCTATTAAAGTCTCGTTCTCATTTGCTTTCTTCTAACTTAAAAAATTTCACTTATTTTTGTCTTTTATTTTCTTCTATTAAAGTCTCTCTGTCTTTTGCTTTCTTCTATTAAAGTCTCTCTGTCTTTTGCTTTCTTCTATTAAAGTCTCGTTCTCATTTGCTTTCTTCTAACTTAAAAAATTTCACTTATTTTTGTC
>JAQGBT010003984.1:0-17864 GCA_034698585.1 Disparrhopalites patrizii | reverse complement strand
TACAAATTACAGCAAATTAATTCCAAAAAATCCCGTGTATTTAAATACAAATTACAGCAAATTAATTCCAAAAAATCCCGTGTATTTAAATACAAAATACATGTAGAAAATACCCGTATTTGAAAATACATTACAAAATACACGGAGAAAATACCTGTATTTGAAAATGCAATTACAAAATACAAAAATGTATTTTAAATCGTATTTCAAATAAAATGCATGTACTTTAAATCGTATTTCAAATAAAATGCATGTATTTTAAATACGATGTAATGCTGGCCATCTCTGCATAGTAACGAATGGCTGCAAAAACAAAAAGTAGTAAAAGTAGTGATTACTTTGGATCTTCTTTGAATTTCTGGACTCTATGACGTCACAAGTGCAATAATAGCCCCATAAGAGGTGTGCACCCATTTGTAAAAAAGTATTCCTGTTTACTTCTTTGTACATGGTCATTAATGGACTATTATCGTAGGGATTACCCTCCGCGCACAAGATACTTTCCTTATTTAATTATAATGAGGAATATGTGTAAAAATAACAATTTATGAAGCAAGTGCCCATGACCGTGTGGTGCCCTTAATGTCGTATCACAAAAGATTTCCCCTAAAAAAATGGATGATGCATTTAAATACAAAAACAATACAACACTTCCTGCTCTAATGTAATGGTGCTTTCATACTGTGTTTGTTCGAGGTGTTTGTTTTACATATTAATGTTTATGATTTAAATAAAAGGGACCGATCATGTGAGAAAGAGCCAATTATTATTAATGGGAATTTGAGGGATTCATGCAAAAAATGGTGTGATATCCTCTTCTTCCCCCCCCCCTTGTTTGTTTTTCTATTTGAATGAGAATTCCCTGAAAATTATTATTGATGATGGTGAAGGAACATCATTTATTGACGCAGGACACTTATTATGTTACTTGATACAGTCCAACCTTGACACTGGGTGATAACTTCTTTTTGTATGAGAATATCTGTATAAATTAATATGCTTTCAAAATCCCTAAACATTCCACTTGTTCCCCTTCCTTTTTTTTTAATGATTGATACATATATAATACCATAAAAATCCTCTCTTCTCTTCGCTTGGATAACCTTTCCATTTCATTTCTCTGTCAGGTCAAAGCCAAAAAAAGGTTATTTCTCCAATCCAATCCACTAATAACAATTATGGTCTACTATTCTTGACTAATATTACTCCATATCCTTTTCTCTCCTTCCTCCATTGCAGGGGCTGCATGGACAACAATACGGAAACTGTGAAAAAAAGCATTTTTTTCCAAGATAAATCCAATTATTATATATTTTTCTAAAAGTAATTGTTCAAGTTTTTTTTCCTGGTTTCCCCTCCATAAAGGTTTCCCATTGTGTGTATTGGTTTTTCTGAGGAAATCATAAGTCTTTTTAGGGGATGGAGTGGAAGACCTTGCCATTATATTGGCATTTATGGGGACGCAAAATAAGCAAAAATACATACATAAACTATATTCATATTACATTCTTTCTCTTTCCCTTCTCCAGATTCCTTCCCTTTTTCTCTCTTCACTATAATCATCGAGGGGGAGTTTGAGTTGAAGTACAAAAAAAAATGCATTTTTGTGTACTTAATAACTTGCGAGGAAATAAAAAAAAATCGTGGTCTCCCCTCAGCTCTTAGAATTTCAAATGACGGTGCACCACACGGTTTTATGAGCTTCATTAAATCTTATATTTTTTTTATTGACACTACTGCGCTCCTTACTTCTTACATAATGGTCAAGTGGACAATGAGACGAGAGGGGGTAAAGAGAGAGAGACAGAGAGAAAGAGAGAGAGAGAGAGCGAGAGAGCAAAATCTGCGAGAGTAGAGCACGTGCAAAATTCAGCCTACTATATAACTCGCTATTACCAAATGTTGTAAAAAAAAAGGAACAATAATAATAAAGAACATGCTTTTTAACCCTCCGCCATGCAATTTCTGTCCCATTGCATTGGTAAATACAGTTGGTCAGATTACACATTTTTTTTTTAATAGACCACTATGCCATTAGATATATGTATTTATTTCCCCCTCAACATTTTCTTTCTGCAATCTTCGCTAATGGTGGGAAAACAAGTCCGTACCGAAAGCCACATAATCATTTCCTAACCAATCTTAATCCTGACCCCTTCAGTTGGAGAGATGGATGGGAGTGTATTGGTTCCTATATGATTCATATATGATATATGCGATGTTCGTACATACCATATATTTGCCTTTAGATGGTCAAATAACAGTTACATGCACAATCCCAATGAATACAATTATTATTAGTGTATACCAAAGTGAACCAGAACGAGCATGTGTAGGAGTGTGAGGTGTACCCATGATGTGCTCCTATTTATGCTGTACTCACTCCCTTTCTTCACTTGTATAACTTTGCAAGTCTTAGAGGTCATTAGGGTATACCTGGTTTCCGCTTCATATAAATACAAGTATGTAAGACGATCAGAATTGTGAGTAACTACACTTTTTGTCCATATGAATGAATCCATACGTGTCTCAATTAGTAGAAAAAATCGATCACGATGCCTTGTGATTTTCCTTGTAAACAAACATTCTCTCTCTCTCTCTCTCTCTGACTCACCTTTCATCAAAAACATTCTTCACCTTCTATAATAAACTTTTTTCCTGACAGTAAACACACAGTAGCAAGCGGTCGGAATGTAAATAGAATGGCACCTTGTATGCATAGTACTTACAATTACAGAGCTTCATTCCATCTGTCAAAACTTTTCACACTTCAATTTTATTCTTATGTGGGCCTTTTTTCCATTCCAGGGAGACTTGTTAGTAATAACTGTAATCAGAGGATTCATTTGTGCGTGAGCACGCACAACCATAAATTCAACTTGACACAATAACATTGTGATACGGTTGCCGTCTTTAATTGAGCTCTTTGTCTAGGCTAGTACGTGCAAAAAGAATTAAACCCAGACAGGGGATTTAGGAAAAAGAAGGAAATTGTAAACAAATAAATATGGTAAAGGGTTAACCAAAAAAATGGCGGTGAGAATCTGGCTGAAGAAGAAGAGAAAAAAAAATTTTGGGATTGATACTGATTTTTATTTGGTCCGTGGGAGTGGGAGAAGTCACGTTGAAGAATACTTTTTGCAATTGAATAACAGGAGTGGAAGAGCCTGAGAATGAAAGAGAGAGAGAGAGAGAGAGATAGGATGACCAAGGTTTTTATGTATTTCTTCCATGTACCCATGGTGTCAATGAATGCTCTAGAACGCCTGTGAGGCCTTCAAAGTCAGCGGCACATGATTAATTGGAGGGGGAAAAAAAATCTGACCGAACCCTTTTGGTCATGTTTCGCAACAAGGAAGCCACGTTTGTTTACTAAAGGAAACGCCACCATGATCACTCATTATCATTGAGCGGTATTATGTGTTTAATGTAAAAAAAAAAAAAAAAGTGGAAGAAGTCATACAGTATAATTACTAAAAATATGAGATATTTTCCTATGACGGCATCTGATTCCAGTCTTTCTCCTTCTTGAAAAAAAATGATTTTTTCTCCTACAAAATTAATAGCATCGACCTAGGACAATTCTTGGTTATTTAAGACCAATCAAAGTAAAATTGATGTGATTTTTAGGCAAACAGGAATTTTTATTTTCCCAGAAATTACACTGACGGCTACTAAAAGGCGTTTCAAAAGGAATTTTTTTTTGCTATGAAGACTGTATAAGACCTCCAGTGACCCCTATTTTTATTGTAGACCCATATACCCTGTATAAGTTTGTGTACGTAATTCCTTATGGAAGTCACTCTTGGTTTTTATGGACGCTTTATTGGGGAAGCGGTAAAGAGTCAAAGCGAGGGCGCAATTATTAACTTTTTTTTAAAAAAAAGGATGGATTCACCTTATTAGTTTTATATCCCATGAGCTCCACAAAAGGGTTGTGATGAAGAATTATTTACGTAATTGTTATTGCAGGTTTGTTTATAAATACCGTTAGTTTTGTACAAAATAAATGCAATTTATATGATGTGGGCTCGAAATGGATTAAGGAACTTTGGAGTTGAACCCAACGCCCAACTACTGATTAAGTACTGATTGATACTGGCGATCTTGTTATTTGCTATGATCACTGAAGCAATTATTATGTAAATATTCATCAGTTCCTTCTGGACATGTAAGAAACCTTTACGTTTTCGCCCGTATGGAGAGTGGATCCATTATTTATTTATTATTTATTTATTAATATTTTCTTCCCGTTGGTTGTATTTTGGCGGAAATATTTTTTTAATGTATACATATGAGCACCCAACGGACATGTGTACATTCAGTGGGAAAAAACCCATATGTATACACTTGACATTGTTATTCACATGCAGTAATTAATTTTTGCATCCAGTAGTTGTGAATCCGAGACTCGTGAATAGCTTGACAGCTTATTACCTCAACGAAAATGTATATCCTGGGCTAACAATTGGTCTCTCTACAAATTAGTCCGACAGCGACCAGATGATCCCATCATGTGGTTAGCTGATTGGCTCCTGGCCAATCATCCCAACAAAGAGTATGGACTAGGAACTTGTCAGTAAATAATAATAAAAAAAAAATTGTGCAAATAATAGAGAATATCATGTCTACATGGATTCTTTTCAGCTCTCGTCCTCCCTATTGCTTGTTAGTGTCAAACCAATTAGCTTGACGCGAACAAAACAAATACACCTTTTTTCCGAAACTTCTCAACTTTGTTCTTCAAAATAACAATTAACCCATTGTCATTAAAATTTAAAGAAGATTTTATTGATAATTAGTGGCATGTTGTTGACCACGAATGGAAACACATGTAGTTTTCCGGAAGTTAGGAGGTTCTTTTTTCCTTTCAGGAATCTTCCAGAAATATGCATTAGTTTCCTTTGTAGTCATCTTACATTGTGAAGTGGGTACACTATATCTATACATATGTATATACGTATTATTATTAGCCACGCCTGTTTCATGAAACTACCTCACACATTTTTTTTTTTTGGGCGTGACAAATGATTTTGATTGTGTCAAAGGAAGGATTTTTGAATTTGAGAGGAACAATAATTGGAGATGAAAATGAAGAAGATGTTACTTTGCTACTGTATACATATTATGTATGTAATTACAAAGGAAGAGAATTGTGAAGACATATAATGCCTTCTCTCTATACCAATACCTTCCACACTCTTTTCATAACCTTCTGTTCATTAACGTCCCTTGTGCTCCCATGAAGTACACACACATCATTGCATTGTGGGGGACCTAATGGATCATTAAATTAATCTAAATTTCTTCTCTGATTAGCTCATCTTACCATAATCTTTTTGCGCATTTCCAAAGTGATTCAGAGACCTCTTCATCTTCTCTCTCTCTCTCTCTCTCTCTCTCCCCTTTCTTCCTTTGTACGAGCTTTGAGTATGTGAATTATTTTGTAATTACATTCTCTTCCCTTTGAAGAAAATGAACTTGAACCCGTGGTGCGACTTGGCCCTCTGTCTGTCAAATTCTTTTGAAGCCTTTTACTCTCTCGCATGTACCTATATTTGCTTGAGTGATCCGAATAATTTTTTTTAGCACTATAGATTTTCGTAAAGGAAAAATTACTAGGCAATTTGTTAAAGGGTGATGGAGTACATTGGGAAAAAATGGATCGACTTCAAAAGCAAGAAGATGTATAGTTTCTCACACATATGAACGTAGTTCAAATGTCTTGGGCACTCTCCATGTATCTTGAACCACGTACGAGAAATATTATTGTTCAAATATTAGACATTCTCTGGGAAGATTGAAGGATTACAAAAAAAAAAAGGAAGGAGAGAAGAAGCAAAAACATTGAGCACGTGACGACTCATAAACTTGATCTCAGTAATGGGGCTTTATGACAACTTTACTACCTCTTGCCTTCTCCATGTCAGTCACATATTATGTATACTTTTACCCTTTTTTTTTTATCCAAACAGTTAGTTCTGAATACGTGCTTTAAGGTCTACCTTCACCATCTCTGCCTCTAACGCGTGTACACACTCCATTTAAGTACGTACACAGCCCTTATTATTGGACCCATCATTTAATATCATGTTTAAAACCATTCATATTTAGTATACTTCCAAGTATGCCGTACGTTTCTATTAGAAAATATATTATTTCCCTTTTTCCCCCACTTGTGCATTCTCTGGGTTCGTTCAAAACGGGGCAATTAATTCCTTCTTGACAAGCTGACCGTTCATAATACTGTACAGGGGTAATGCCTTGGGCAAAAAAGTAGAGCAACGTGTGTGTGTGGAAGTAGTGAGGAGGAAATAAATAATTTCCACCTCATTTCGAATTTGCATGGGGTGGCTGTAAACATGTGGATGTCACCTGAAATGTGACAATTAAATTAAGCATGACCAAGAGCAGTTCCACCGGCCATTTTTTTTTTTTTGCCTTTATTTTTCACCTTGAACAGAAGAAAAGTGTCTACCTGAAAACGTTAAAATAATACACTGTTATCATAAATCTTTTTGGGCATTTTAAGAAATTAAAGTCTCCAAAAAAGTCATTAGGACCGCCAGTATCCGTCTCTGTCCCTAGTTTCAGGCAGGAGCTAAATCATATAATAATCATATTTAGGGCATTGGAACAAAAATGAAAGGACACATGGCTCTGGTGATGAAATTATATTAACCAAAGGAAGCTCTGAACAAGCCAGGACGGCATCCCTTTTTCCCGTATTTTAATTGTATTTATATACATAGGCCCATTTTAAAATGAAAGACATCTTGCTGGAAAGCACTTTGCTCGTTTGATCAGTGACCGCATTATTACTGATGACATTAATTTCTGCGCAGTTATTGGAAACTTGTGCAGAGCATGGAAATAAATGACACGGGACGACTTTGAAGAAATGGGAAGCTTCACATCCGTGAATTTATGTTACTATTTGATTTATGAATTTATTTGAGCCTTGATCCTGTAAAAAAAAGGATGTGCACGTAGTTTTTAGATTGCAATAAGAGTTGATCCACAATAATTTGTTCTCTTTTGGAGAGCTTTCTTAGAGACAAAGAATCCATAGTTTAATGTTTTGCCTATTAAACATGACCAAGAGAAATAATTGTGCCCAATATTGCTCTTTTGATGGAAAAATAATGGCGGAGGACATTTCAATGGGATTTCCGCTCAATTTCTAATAAATTAATTCCGTGCTGTCTATATTTGTTCATCCAAATTGTATCTCACATTTTTTTTGTTCCCCCACCCCAAAAAAAATCTTTATTTCATCGGAACTATTTATTTATTTGTTTTTCTTTGTGCAACCAAAAGATCTTGTGACAGGTCACCTTCCCATACACCCCAAGGTTTCCTTCATCTTCAGAAAAGTTTGAACTTCACTTCCAATTATTCCAATTATTGTGATTCCTTCTTTCTCCTTATTAAAACTGTATCCAAACTACTTGGCCCTCCGTGCTTCCCTTCCGTGTAAAAAAAAAAACTTCCTCCTTATTAGCTTCTGTCTTTAATTCTGAGGGCACTTGTCTAATTATAAATGACCACATTATTACCGTACGGGTGTGTGAGGAGGGTTGGGAATAGCACAAAAACTGAGATGACAAACGAAATTAAATAAAAATAAAGGACGTGAAGGGAAAGAAAATGGTCATTAACGAGAGAAAAGTCCCATTAAAACTTGGGGGATACGCCCACCCAAGGCTGGCCCATTCAAAAACTTACTAAATTGAGACTGAAAGACAAATCAAAGGCTTTTAAATTGACCAGGACACGGAGAATTATATGTACAATTAATATAATTCTCGCTTCCCGTCTTTCCTAATAAAAAAAGGACATCTTCAAAAGAGAGAAAACATCACATGACCGCCCATTTCCAATGGGCCTGCCTTTCCCCCAAAAAGATCAAGTATCTTCAATGATGGAATGGACACCCGTTAAAAATGTGTTGGTATCACTACCATACACATTTGCCTTCCACAACTTCCTTTGGCAACTGACAACAAGGAAAAGGGTGATTGGAGAGAGAAAATATGGGGAGATGAAGAGGGAATTAGAGTCAGGAGTAAATAGCTTCATATATATAGATATTACTTATAGTTATAAATAAGAGGCGTGGAAGTTGAGTTGATCTTCCATGTGTCATAGGATTTTTGTGATTCAATGTAATGTGTAAATGAGCATGCAGAATTCCATGGTCCATTCCATTGACTTGTCTCAGCATTTGATGTGGAGTGAAGGCTCACTCTCACTGTCGTCTTTTTTTTTTCATTTTTTTTATCTTCAAGTCCCCTGCGGACGTTTAATCAATAAATTATGCAACCTCATCACATCGTTTCTCTCTCTCCTCCACTTACGCACACAGAGGTACACACAGGGTCACTTTCTTGGACCTAATTGCGAATCCTTTAAAAAAAAAAAGATTCCTTCACCCCCACATTTTATACACGTGGTAGTTGCCGTATCCCGTTCATGTATAATTTCTTAGTAAATACAAATGTAGTAATAATAGTAATACTAACGTTTTTGCTGGTTCAATTCCAAAATAAAAAAAAAAAGAACAATAATTCTCTCACTCTGTGCAAAGGTCCTTTTCTACGTATTTTTTTCTTTTCTTGTCCCCGTCTCTCTCTCTCTCTCTCTCTCGCTCTCTCTCTCTAACCCTTTCTCTCCCTGTCCAACTTCAAGTCCCTATTTTCCCAGTCAAGTTTTAATTACAATGTATTCACTCTATTGAGTGCATCATGAATAGAGAGTAACAGGTAGAATGTACTGGCTATTACATGTTCATACAGTCAATGATGCTGTCATGGTAATCATCCGTAACGGCATGTGCTTCAGAGGAGAAAAGTTGAGGCAATTAAATGGTAGTAATATGGGGCAACAAGACAAATAGGGGCTTCAGATAACCAACCAAAATTCCAATCTTCCCCCCCCCTTTTTTCTCTTTAAATCTTGAAAATCTCTTGTAATTTCTACCATTTTTAAACTGAATTAATTATAATTTTCTATCCTAAATAAAATATTCCCGTTTTTCTCCATTTCGGCGTATTCTCCCTTTTGGGTTTGACCTTGACTTTCTCTTTCTCGCCTATTTTTCTTTTTCTCCTATTTTCCCTTTATGAATATAGCCTTGCTCTTTCTCCTTCACTCCCATGTGTCTCATTCGTCCCCGCGAGTTTAACATCCAAGCAGTCATTGGCGCCTAATGACGGGATTAAAATAAAATGTCTCACTCTGTTCGTGTACATATTGCCCTTATGTATACATCGTTAAGTCAATATGCATTGTACCTTATGGGAATGAATACTTGTTAAGTGAGTTACTGCTTCAGTAACTTACTGCCCAAGGGAGTACCCAGTATTGGTGGCAATTTTTTGATGACGTAGAAAAGTCTTAATCATTCTAGATGAGCGGGTCCTTCCAGGACCAAAACCACGCGTAGCACCCTGAAGGTTACTCCACTTAACAAATGTACATACACGAGAACAACAACAATATTTGAGTATTAGGAGAGCCCGTTGACAGAGTTGTAACGTTCATAAAAATATGTTGGCATATTTAAGTTCCTATTAAATCCTGATATCCTCTCACACAAATGTTGGTACAGATATCTGACACCGCACATCTTACTGTGATTCTGTGGAAGCCGACTGCGTCAATCCTCAATAGTCCCTTCACCCTCACTTTCGCAACAATGTGTGACACGTGTAGGAAAAACAATGGGGATTTCTTTCACGCCAATTTCGGAACGTGCGCATTTTTTTAAGATTTGTGGGTGGCATTTTTTCATCATTACATATGTATATCTACTTTTGTGTAGTGTGTACGGAGTTAGTAAAAATATGTTGCTAGTAAAACTTGGCTTCATCTAGTTGCTTTTGGGTTGTGTCATTCCTCTTATTACTGATGTTGTAGCACCTTCGAAGAGGAAAGTAATCGGAAAAAATTGGAGTTGAAGGATATTATGAGGATATGCCGACGTTATTTATATTTTAATCCACTCCTCACACTTTGATTTTATCCTCTTACTTTTTTTCCCTTCCTTCCATTTAAGCACGAACTTTGAACCCCTTCGGGAATATTGTTTGTGACAGCTATTTTGTCTTTGTGTATACACTTCAGGCTAATACTTCAGTGTTAATACTTCAAAACGCAGTGCAGGATGCAGTAAATTTTTATTCCTTTTCAAATGTTCTTTCAATGAACTGACAGCTATTTTTTTTGGTTGAAGAACAAGCAGCAGTAATTAATCTTCCATTTTTATTCGTGCTCCCAAGAGAAACATTGTGCTGTCGATAATCAAATCAATAGAGAGGGGGAGATAGTGAGAGGCTGACAAAGTTCTAAGCATTTTACTCACATCAGCATGGTTCAAAGGGCAGGAGAATTGTCAGAGGAAATATCAAATGTTGCATGGTGTGCAATTTAAATTTTAAAACATATAAATCTCTCTTTTTAAAACAATTTCAAAACAAGAATGTTGGTGTTTGAGTACAAGTATTTGGACACTATATGGGAGATAGGGTGAGTGCGCCTAAAGGTGACATAGTTTCGAAACAAATTCAGTTTTCTGAAAATGTGCCCAAGAGAGCTTTTATTTATTTTCCAATTCTAATGCACTCAAATGTCATTTACAAATTCATATGCTTTTCAACAACTTCGAGGTTCCGTATAGCAGAGCAATAATTCAAAATATTCGGGTAGTCAAAAACGTCAATTTGCCTAAAGGTGACAGTTGGTGATTTTAAAGGTGCCTGCATGTGTACGTTATGATTTATTCGGTTTTTCCAGAAGCTTATGTACTTGCAAACATTTCTAACAATGTACATTACTTCAATTGAAAAGTTTCTCCAAAATAAAATGCAACGCTAGAAATGAATACTAGTCTAGCCCAAATACAACAATTATCTTATCACGCAGCCTCAGTTATTTCTGACTGTGAGTAATTATGAGGCTCTCCTGGCTTTATCTATGTCGTAGGCCTTGCTACATTGTCAAATGCTAGTAACTCAATAAATCGCTTAGGGGATGAGAAAAACACACTGTGTCACCTTTTGGAACAGAAAATGTGTCACCTTTTGGGAACATGAGCAAAATTCATCTTGTTTCACTAAATATTTTCTAAAAGTTTAAAACATTGTATAGGGTAAAAACAAAACCGCAATTTTTAAAGCACTTAAGAGCAGAAAGATATTCCTCAAATATAAGCTGGTTCCGGTAGAAAACTGTTCTCGGGAGAAAACATTGAAATTTGGGAACGGAGATTTGGCTGATGAGTTTAACCGCGGAAGTTCACTTCCAGTTGGTCGTTCTTTGGCGCGAATTTGAATTTCACACTAAAAATAATTGGATGCTTGCATGACCTCAGGGTGAATAGTGCAGCATTGAAAAAATAATATTTGTTCATACGTTGTGCTTGCACGGAGCGATTGTCACCTTTAGGGCAACTGTCACCTGTAGGCGGACTGACCCTATTATTATCTATTGGACGTGACATGAATGTCCATTCTGGAGAGAAATTATTTATCTCCCTTGTTTGATGCATGTAATTAATTCAAATCAACTTTCCCAGTTTTTTAGCTTCCCCTTTAATAAATGAATCAAACTGGAGAAGCACTCAAAGGCGTAATAGATGACCAAAAATATTTCTTTGCGTTCTACAGAGCTTTTGATGCTTTTAGTATTACGATTATACGTATGTATATGTGTATACGTTTATTAGCATTGCATTTAATGTATCAATAGAGATAAAGCTATCGTCAGACTTGAGGACTGACCACAGGGTAAATACACATGTATGCAAGCTACCATTTGGTTTCACTAGTTTTTATCTCATTGTCAACACATTTCTCCATTGCATACAGCCATTATGCAGAAATGATCAAATGCAAAAAAAAAAAAAAGCATTCATACATACATTTATATGTATACGATACCAGAAAAAAAAACATGTTGACATGAAGCTTTCACGAAGTTCATATTCGAGTTTTAAGACGCTCCTATTGAGCAAGTCGATAATGAAAGAATTGAAATGGATTTTTTTTTGTCATAATCTGAAAATGTTGAAGGACTTTGTTTCGGCAAGAAACTCTGCTCTTAACCATTGATCTGATCAACCCCTCTCCAGCTCCAGTTGGACGCACGTAATAGAAATTTTATTCCTTTTTTTTACAACTCCTTTTGATATTTTCTTTTTAATGTTCTCCCTCCTCAAACAACCAAATGGTCATAATACCCAAGACAATAACATCCAGTAAGATCTGTAGGAGGATGATTGGACATAATTATGGGATAAGTATCATATTGGGATTGCCGAAATCCTCAACGTCCATCTCTCACTGTATTTTTTAGCAATAAAACTAAAGGATGCTCCACAAAAAATGGGCATAACAAGTATTTTATTAGGACGTCCCAGCAGTTACAGTGTCATTCACGCGTAACGATACATTAAAAAAATGAACTGCCAATTTCTTCATCCATACTGTGTTGATATGTAGCATTGTATGAGTTACCGTGGTCTAGAATCCAGAAAAAAAGTCACGGGAAAAGGTATATGAAAGACGAGTCTGTGAATGCTCCATTAGACAAAGTCCTGACGTACAGAGTAGTTAAAGGTAATTGTATTTAAAGGCAAGAGCTGTTACAGTAAAAAATTCAGGGAGACGCTTACTAAATGCACAGGAAAAATGTAATTCCCTCGTGGTTAAATAATTGCGTTATTATATTGCGATACAGAGCTCACAATGGGAATTACATTGAGAGGAGTAGAAGACATGTAGTTGGATGGAATGGGAGAAGGATATAAGAAGGGAATGAGGCCTGCAAAAGATTTGGGAAGATTGATATTGGAACACAAAAATCATAATATTTACAGTTTCACATGGGGTCACTCACCAAAGGTGAGAAAAAAAAACCGCATACTTTGCGTTTTATATATATTTTTTTTTTGCGGTGAGCAAAAACGATTACGAATATTGTATACAGACACCCAGTTTTCTTTACCTTTTTTGCTATTTACCTTCTTGCAGGGATGCTTCGTATGTATCTCTATCCCCTCCACAGTACATTTTTATACGGCAAGAGTCAATGAAATTATTAATTCATTAGAATGTGCGAAAAAACTCGTTCTGTGGTCTCACTCAACCTGCATGGAGGCACACTTTTAGAGGAATTATTCTTATTCTCTGACACATTTACAGGTTCCTTGACAATTGTCAGAGTTGTGCGGTGTATCATCTCACTTCACATTCACGCCCTTCGGCACTTTTCAGAGTTAAGGCAAGGAGCCTTTACAAATCTGTTATTATTACTTTTGTCTTAACTTTTTCAGCCCTTTTGGGATTTTCCTCCTTTATCCTGTCCTCATTTCTTTGATTCTATCCCATTAATTCCACTGATTTTATGTGACGTAAAAATATATTTTATGGGGAATATGTAGAGCAAAGTAGAATTTTTTCTGAAGGAATAAACACATTTGGGAGGAAATTTTTTTTTTAAAAAAAAGCTCTCAAGATGAACTCGAAAAAGAAGACCAAAACATTTTTTTTTTAGAGCAGGGGAAATAATATACGAACTGAAATTTTTTGCTGACAGGAAATTGATGTAGAGAAAGTTTAGTGGTCATGGTTGTGGAGGTATTCCGTATATGTAAATTTTACAGTAGTTAAACCCGCAAAGTTCGATACCAAAATAAACGTTTGAGAGCAAATTCGTACCGGGACGGACGAAAATGTTCTTTTTGGGGCAAATTGACCTCAATATATTGGAATGTTAAGCGGTCCTACACATGTGTATACACATCTGCATGACTGAAAAAACGTACCCAGGAATGAAGATCCACGTGTAATGGAGCTGAGGAAACCGATCATTTGTCTTTTCACGATCCATGCAGTATTTCTCAATTTTTAAAGTGGATTTCCCCATTTGACCATCTCAATTTTGGCCAAAAATATACGATAATTGAAATGGAGACAGAACATTTTGCGCAAGGTCGCCTTGAAATGGCTCTTTTACCAAGAATCCTGGCCACAGTAATAACAATCGCAATTATGTACCCACTGAGTCATGCCAGTGCTAATGTGACCGACGTCAAGAAATGTTTCCTTTGGCATCAAATTTTTCCTTTTACATCAATTTTTTTCCCTTTTAAAATGAAAGGAATGAAATGGAGATAATACGGAGAATCGCACGTATAGTACAGGGAAGATACACTTAATTTGTTTTTTTTTGTTAGTATTTTTTCCCCCAATCTAAAACATGTTGTGAAACGCGCCAAGAGAAGAGCTCCTAGAACACAATAATTTGCATGCTCCCAAATATCAAGAATTAGGTCTCCAAAAAACGTGCGTGCTTTACATGCACTTACAACAAAGTGTTTTTTTTAAATCGGAAGTGTCAATAAATAGGGATATAATTACAGTTGATGAAGAAAAAAGGCATGAGACCAAATGCTCAGTGATTGAGATGATGTGTACATAGGAAAGGGAAGCCACCGAAAAGGGAAAAATCATGCTTTCCGTCTCAAATACTTCGTGACTGTGACCGGGACGGAGAGATTTGGGAAGAAAGTGATTTGGGAAGAAAGTGTACAGATACATGACGAAGATGAGTATAAGAATGAATAGTCAATTTTTTTTCTCTCTCTCTCTCTCTCTCTCTACAAATTTAAAGTAATCGTGTCATTGTTCCAAGCTGTTTTTAACTACATTTTCCCATTCTCTTTCCCCTCTTCTATTACTTCCTCCACGTACATTAGTATGTACGACACAGCTTTCTACTTTTATTCCTTCCTCCTTCCAATCAAACTCTCTTCTCTCTTAAAAAAAATACAAAAAAAATCTGCAGACATGCAAGACTGAGAATGCTCTGGATGAAGACGGAGAGAACATCTTAATTGAAAGTATAAAAAAAAAAGTCCTATATGTCGGGATGAAAAATTAAAAGTGATCAAGCACACTATGCGTCTCTCGAAGGGCTTCACGTTATGCTGGGAGGCAATTACTCCATTTGTGTATTTGAGGGTAGATGAACGAGAACAAAAATCCTGTGCTAATCCTTCCGCCTAAAGAAATGATGAAAAGTCCTATTTTGGTCGAGGTACAGCTAGGAGCGAGAGAAATCATATGCATATACATATATCCTGTAACTCTGAAGAAAAAAAAAGGGAAGAAAATACATATAAAAATATAAGTTTGTCGAAAAGGAAAGAAAATATCTGTCAAGTTAATTTCATTATATAGAAACACTTGTAAGATGAATGTGGAGATAAATGCAAACACACGTTTCCCAACTTTTATTTAATCTGATTTTCAAGTGTCTATTTTGGTCCTTGTACATTTCGAAACAAAAATAGCCACCATTATATAGTAGTAAATAAATGGCTTTTCAATTCCTTTTAATAAGTTTGCTCTCTCTCTCTCTCTCTCTCTCTGCTCAGAAAGTAATCTTAAAGGAAGAAAGAAAAAAATATAAATCCGGATTGCAGAGTTAAAAGAAAAGGAACTGAACAGGTGCAATTCATGTCAATGAGTTTATGGTGTGAAATTCATTCACAGGAAGATTTTTGATAGAGCACCCGCACGCCCGTTGCATTGCACACGTGTTTGCACACGCTCCTTTGGTCATTTTTTGCTTAAGTCTTCATTCTACTCTTTTGTTACATCTTAATATTTACTCACTCCGTAACTTATTTTTTTGAATGAAAGAAAAATGTTCTGCTGTGGTGGAGGCGGCGATGGATGCTCATTTTGTGGTCACACACGCATGGGAGAGATAGGCGCAAAACAAAACAATGGGAACGTACACACACTTACAAAAAATGGTGAAAAGGAAAAGTAAAGACAGGTAAAAGGGTGTGATATAATTGTTTCTCACATAATAAGTCTTTTTTGTTGGAAAAAAGGGAGAATATCGACGAGTGTAATCATCTGGAAAAAAAATACTTTATTATTAATTTTTTCCCATCCCCCGAAAAAAAAAACTTGAATAGAACAAAGTCGTTGAACTCATTTCCTTAGAATTTTTAACAAAAACCGAAATTAGAAGAGTGTAAATTGTATTTCTTAACCAGTTGTATTTCTCAGCATTTGCTTATATTAAACAATAAATTAAGAAACTCTTTCCTGACTCACACAAAATATTAGTCGAGTTTTCCATTTGCTAAGCTATAAAATGCTACAAACATACGTTTCAGTTATTTTTTGGTATATTTTCCCCATTCGGATGCAGTGAAATCGGTGAATAATTTCCACCTTAAACCACCTATTTTGTGTATAGCACTATAATGCCAGCTGCTATTTTGGAGAGATGTTAAAATATTGGAAATCCATTGCGCGAAAAGTAATAAATACTAATCGTAAGATTTACATTGTTTTTTCTACAAACTTCTCTTTTGATTTTGAAACTCATGTATACGTGTATACATATATATCCCTTGAATGTTTTTCTTCTTTACATATATGTATAAATCAGCAAAATAAAAGCTGAACGTTATTTTTCGAAAATCTTTTCTGGTCCACCAATCTGCGTGGTCTCTTTTATTGGGATTTACAATTTTTGTGTTTAATCCTTCCGTTCGCATTTATTTTTTCCTCTCATTCCTCTCTGTCGCTTTCTGAGAGAATTCCTCTATCCTGTCTACCCCCTTCTTTTTGTCCATCTGAGCACGTCAGAAACAGTTGGTTGAGAGAGGGAAAAATTTCTTGTCATTACTCAAATCCATTGGGACTGCCGTCATTCACTGATATTTATCACCCAATCGCCACAAATAAATTACTCCCTTTGTCCGTCTTTCTCTCTCTATCTCTCTCTCTCTCACCAGCCACCGTCAAATTACATGGCAAAGCGTGAAGCTGCGAAGAAATAACAATAATAGCAATAATAATAACAACTGAATTCACTTTCTGCCACTAATTGCCATTAACACAGTGCCTGAAAAACTTGAGCTAAGCTTCGGAAAGGTAATAGGACAAGTTGTGCATGTGAGACCATGTCATATAAGCAGTATAGTGTGCCTTTCTAAAAAATAAATGCATCTATTTCTCACCTACAGACATTTCTCCTTTGCTCAAGATAAAAAAGAAATATTCCCTGGAGATTGACTTGAGAACCGTCCCACAATACCCACTTTTAGCTAAAACATTATTTTCCTTACCTTCTCCTTGGTTCAGCTTTCTCCATCAAAATCCCACCTAAACCAAGAATGTGTGAAGCCCTGTAGACACATTTTTCCGATATTTGGCAGACCACTAAAAACCTCCCAAAAAAAAACTCCAGGCAAAAGCACCATAGAAGCTATCACAACATCACCGGCATTACGTGATGAGAATACGTTGTAATCGGAATGCACGGTATACGACAATCAAAAATCCCATATAACCCATACATTTTGCGAGCTGTCACTGGATATTATAAAAATTATACAACTCCAGGAAAATGGCGTGCTCTTCACAGACGTCCGTGTGTCACGTTATTTTTTTTGGGGGGTGATCGAAAGTATACGGCTATTTTTTTTCAACATTATTATAATACCTCCTTTTCGTCTTCAGAAAAATTAAAATAATTTCGGTAAAAAAAAGCATTTATTTGTAGGTAAATTTTCAGGGTCACGTTGTCCAAAAACGCATGTTCGGGGAATGTGTCAGTACTACTGATCTTGAGTATTACATTATTACGTCAATATGTATGCGTGTTAGTTTTGGAACTGGCAAATTGCGAAGGAAATGGTCCCGCACCCTGAGAGAGAGACAGAGACAGAGACAGAGAAAGAGAGAGAGAGATAGCAAGAGAGAGAGAGATAGCAAGAGAGAGAGAGATAGCAAGAGAGAGAGAGATAGCAAGAGAGAGAGAGATAGCAAGAG
>JAQGBT010003983.1:0-17865 GCA_034698585.1 Disparrhopalites patrizii | reverse complement strand
AGAGAGAAGGAGAGAGAAAAAATAGAGAGAATGAGAGAGAGAAAATAGAGAGAAGGAGAGAGAGAAAATAGAGAGAATGAGAGAGGGAAAATAGAGAAAAGTAGAGAAAGAAAGATATAAGGATATAGAAGAGAGGGATAGAGAAAGAAGGAGAGAGACAATAAGAGAATTGAGGCCCAGAAGCAATCGTCTATCCCCTGATTGATACGTGACTCGCCGTAGATCCGTAATTGTGTGAAGAAGACGGCACTCTTTCCATCTATTTCCTCTATTACTAATAATAGCCTTCCTCTTGCACCACGAGAATATTATTATATTGAGGGCATTTAAGCCCCAAATTTCTGTCCACGTCATCCTCAATTCTGCCCATCCTCCTCCTCCCCATCCGTAATATTTTTATGTAAACATAATTTTTTGCTCACTTAAAATTTTTACCTCTTTCCCAATCGCTCCCAGAAAAACTCGGAAAAGAAAATTGAAGAAGTTCCAAAAAGAATGCACACCTCTCCCCCATAATAATAGATTGGGCCTAAACACATTCTTTTCCACACAATCGTTTCCAAAGTGAATTTTAATTCACTCTCCCCTCCTCCCCACAAAAAAAAAAATCCTTTTGAAAATCACGCCATTTCCTTCCCATACATTTGATATATGGAATTGTGCAAAAAGAGATCTTGTAATGATGAGTCGGATGATTGGAGTCTATTCATGAAAAAAAAAATTCCTTGAGACGCGCACTTCCCTCATGTATCCATTTGCAGGGTAACTGTGAAGTTATTTCTTAATTATAGGCACGTTCCAATTTACGGAGGAAAAAAAAGGTGAATAATATCGCATTCTTCTCAAAAAGTCTCCCATCCACACATTCGCTAGAAAATGTATGTACCATGATTATACGCGAGGAGGTAGGGAATTAGGGAGGGAAATGGAATGATATAGTACCGGTAACCCCAAAAATACAAAAAAAATACGACTGACGGCATTTATCATTAGGAGACTTTGAGGACATGACATCCATCTAATATCCCTTGTCCCTGTGACTTATATATTCCTTATATACATATTCCTACACCAAAAAAATCCACTTGAGTATACGGTAAGAAATCAGGAGTTGGAGACATGGAAGGAATTCCAATGATTTGTGTAATCCCCAAAGGGAATTTGAGGCAGAATTTTTCTTGACAATTGTACGCATTGTATCCGTGTAAAAATAGCCAGGGTATAATGGGACTTAATAATGTGTGTGTATGCACAACCCCACGGTTATTGAAGTGTCTTTACTTCCCTCCTAACAGAATATTCATGTATAAATATACATCCGTTGTGGATGCGGAAAGTCTGAAGATTATGCAGTGAAGCTTAAGGGTTATGACATACTGTGGGAAGTTGTACACAACAAATATTTATGCCTGGAATGATCCATCTCATCCTCACGCCAAAGTGTGCAAAATGTCCCCGTGGTGGGAATTTTAACTCCTTCATTTCCATTCAAAAGACTCTCCAAAATCACACTATGACACAGAGAAAGGCTCCGTAGAAAAAACAATCCTTTTTCGTCACATCTGGTATAGTACAAACACAAAAATGAAGAAGATGGGACAAACCCCAAAATATTTTAATTTAAGGCTAAAACTGCCAAAAGAAATCCGCTCCATTTTTGTTTCAATTAATGCGTAAAAATCTCTTAGAAACAGAATTTCATATACTTCCATGGTTAAAAATGTGCAATTCCTTTGAATCCTACCAGACTCTACGATTTTAACTTCCTTGTCAAAAGGGAAGACATAATGGAGGAAAAATGGTGTGGTAGGAAATGCTCTGAGGCCTAACAGTAATGATTGGTTTACATAGCCATGTAGACTAATACCTATTAATCATTTTCCCATTTAGTTACACTTGACTTTAACAATGTGGAGAAGGGGGGAAAGGCACGCACCAACTATTATTAACCCAATTTCCTTCAAGTCGTGCATGTATATATATACATACATGCCCACTATTCAGTGAATATATAAACATATATGTGTGTGTTTACACAATTATGTACATTACATGTCTAAGGAATTGACAAACTTACAAGTAAGCACTTGTTGGTACTTGTAAATAATTATTGTTTCATAGCACTTTTGATTTGGTAATCTCTAATGGAAAAAATTGTAACTTTTGAGGGGAAAAGAGTTTACAAAGCAGGGGTGGTGATATAATATTTTTTTTTTAAGTGGGAGACAAAAATCATTAATAACAAGGGTAAAGTACATAAAATAAATAATATAAATAAATAGCCATTTTTCTCTTGGTCCTACTTGTATCTAACATGTGTAAGATGTAGTAACTAAAAGCTGTAGGGAAAGAGGTCAATAGTTTGTGTCGGAGTTAGCAAATGTAAAAAAAAAAGACGTCACAGGAGACTACAAATCTGACAAATGACTCTCACATGCAACACCGATGAAGGGAAGGAGTCATGAGCGTTATTTGAAGGGAGAAGAGAGAGAGAGAGAGAGAGAGAGAGAGAGAGAAATAAAGAAACAAAATTGTCATTAAGACCAAGAGGAACATAATTACGAGACCACATCCATCTTATCCCGTGTAAAATGTATAGGAAACATGGCACGTCAAGGATTTTTTTTTCTCTCGTAGTATTCTTCACCATCTAAAATGATTGCTCTGTACTCCCCTCAATTTAAAAAAAATATATATATAACATTGTATAGTTTATATAGAAGACCTCACAACCAGATTTTGAAGGAGTAAAATCGACAAATATAGACCAAAATAATAAAAACCTTTTCCCTCCCAAAACACACTGCTCATCCTCAGGAAATATAATTCGCAGGAGGAAAAATGGGAAGAAAGACCAAAGTAATTATGAGAGTTATAATCACCTAGTAAGAGCATCGACACACAATTCTCATGACTGCGTCTCCTTAACCTTTTATGCAAGCATTATTATAAAAAAAATAAACAACAACAGCAAAACAAAAAAAGGGCGCAACAATGACCCATATAATTTTTGTTTATTAAAAAAAAGGTATATGCATATAAACCAAGTAACTGAAGTAAATTACTCAAATATTATTATTTGCATGGGTTTTATGCATGTGTATTACCGACGTGGAATATCTCAAAGTCGGTATTTATTACACCCAAAAAAATACAGTACTATATGGGTGGGGGCAGGTGTATATGAATGAATTAGCAGATATACCCCATTTTTATATGGTGACCCATACTCCTTTTAATACAGTGTTGGTGGTCACCTAGAATATAAAGAAATGAAAAGGTGCAGTAAAAATATATGGAAGAGAGAAAAAAAAGCACATGTGTTTTTTTTCTCTATTTTGTTTGAACACAGTAGCCGTTCTTACATGCTAGTGTGAAACGAAGTGTGCAAAGTGAAGTAGTGTGTGTCCTGTGTATGTACGTTGTGTGAGATCTCCAATGGAATGTTTCCTTCTCCCATACGACTCTGCTGTGTTTGAGAAGTAAGCAATAAATAAGGGAGTAAATGGAATAATCATATACCTTTGCAACATTGTCTTAATCTTCTGGTGTAAACAGTATTCACATTTTTTAAAGATTCTACTTCTTCCACTTTATATCCCTTTTCTTTTCTCTCTCCTTCTTTTTCATTTTTGTCTCGTTCTCTCTCATCTCTCTCTTTCCCTCGTTCTTTCTGTGTGTCTTTCTATCTGCTTTCGTCTCTTTTTGAATAGGTTTCTGTTTTTCTCCCAAGTTCCGCCTTTCCCTAGATTTTTCTCAGGTTCTGTATTTCCGTCTCTTTCTTTCTGTCTCCCAATATTTTTAGCACGAGCTTTCTCTTTCAAGTTTTCTCCTGCCGTACTCTCTTTCCAGCAATTTCTCTCGAATCCTCTCTTTCCCGCAATTTCTCTCGAATCCTCTCTTTCTCATGATTTCTCTCGAATCATTTCTTTCCCGCAATTTCTCTCGAATCCTCTCTTTCTCATGATTTCTCTCGAATCATTTCTTTCCCATTATTTCTCTGGCATCCTCTCTTTTCCATTATCTCAATCGGATCCTCTCTTTTCAAATTTCTCTCGAATCCTCTCTTTTCAAATTTCTCTCGAATCCTCTCTTTTCATATTTTTCTCGATTTCTCTCTCTCCGTATTTTTCTCTCGGATCCTCTCTTTTCATATTTTTCTCTCGGATCCTCTCTTTTAATATTTTTCTCGATTTCTCTCTTTCCATTTTTTTCTCGATTTCTCTCTTTAAATATTTTTCTTAATTTCTAGCATTGCTCCTGTACTTCGCTCTATATTTTTGCTTGAACTTGCTTTCTCTCATTTGATCGAGTTCTTTCTTTATTTCTTTTTATCTCGCCTCCTCTCTCCCTCTCTCCCACCCTCTCTGAACACAGTTGTAATCCCATAATTTCAGGCATATAAACAATACATAACATTTCCCCCTTGATTTTGATGGGACTACTGCAAACTGTGCAAAATCAAAACAAGAGGAGGAGATGAAGAAAACTCAAGGGAGCCTCAAATATACTAAAAAAACTACAAAAAATCTTGAATTGTTTCCCTCTACTTGCACCAGTAATAATAGGGTTGGGAGTCTCTCAGTCTCTCTACCATGCGTGTAGACGAATAAGCCTTCTACCACATAACATTGTGTATGACTTGCTGACTGACGAAGGAGGAAACTTCATCGGAGAGGAAAAATGGTGACCGACATTTTTTCACTCTTTTGACCACAAGTTATGCACGGGCATTTTTTTTTTTTTACGTCCAATTTTTTTTTATTCTTCTCATATATCCATATAATATGGAGTAATATTACATTCCATGGGGGTAAAAGCTATTATGAGTATCTCTTAGGAAAAAGGGAGCGAAATAGGGGAGGATGAAGGGAGAAGCTGTGTGTAAGTGTAAGATCATGAAAGATCGCATCGGATTACGGCTGCCACTACAAATAATCATCATTAATAATAAAGAAGGACTATGACTTGCATAGGTAAGCGTGTATGTATGTATTGTATATAGACATACATATATTTTTTTGTGACTTTTCGTTTTGCATCCACTCCCCGATAAAGATCAAAGTGTTCTATTATGCCTAAACAAGGATTAACCTCCTAGTTTATACGGGAGACGTTACATTATGTATGTAATGAAGATGCACGGTGGTAAAAAGAGTTGAAAAAAAAATGATGAGAGACAGTCTAACATCAAAGTGAGTAAAGGAGGCTTTACAAATGTAAATGGTTTAAGTGTACATTTCCTATTAGGCTCGCAAAACATTCTTTTATTTATTTGCACACTTTTTTTCATTCTTCTACAGTGTGGGACGCACACAAATTACACACTTGTGGTCTTTCTCTCTCTCTCAATGACTTACATTATGAGGAGGCCAAACCATTATTATGGAAGAATTCCTCAGAGGCACAGTCAGAGATGGACGGAGAGTGTTGGGATAGCACATAATCCCATTTAACCAATCCCTTCACAATAATTAGTGATGCGCTCATTAAAAATGAGTTACACAGACTATATTATGGTGGTATTACAAAGCAAAAATTAATTTTCTTCCCTCCGATGTCATTTTTCTTAGGGGTTCTCTTCCCCCGTAAAATACAAAATAAAATTTAAAAAATCTCATCCTCTCTTGAATTATGGCTTTGGCACGCGCGAGATTGAATTATAGGAGAAACCACGGTGTTTTTACCCCATTTAGTATACAAAGGAGTTGGTAGTTTCAAGTCATGCCTTAAATCCAAAGGTATTTTGAGGCCAAGTTACGAGGAATAAGTAATGAGTTCCTACAAAAGAGAAAAAAAAATCTTTCAGATCCTTCTTCTACCACCACTTGGATGTTCCTCTTTTTCTAGGACTCAAAGAAATTTCTCTAAAGTAAATACAATCAACGTTAAACACTGTGTATGAATGAGCGGAGTTGTCTTAAGGAGTGGGTGTACTTGATAATGACATTTACTTTTTAAAACAAAATTGCCCCTTGTTTTTTATTTTATTTCTCATCTGCGGGATCCCGCTGGGCAATTACTCGTTAAAGCACAATCACAACATTTAAGGCACATGCAAATACCATTCCACTACAAGGAAAAGAGAGACGGAGAAGACTTTGCTTTGTCTCCAAAAATCATCATAAGTAAGTGCATGGATGTCTCCTTAAATAAATATAGTATTTGTTAAATAAGACATTGGTACATGTAAATGACATTTTGCAGAAGAACACTAGCTACAGAGAACGCTGATACAATTACAACTGAGGAAAGAGGCATCCAATGATCCAAAGCAAATCCTTGACTGAGAACTGAAAGAACACGAGAAAGGAAAGAAAGAATGAAACAGGAAGAGGGGAATGAGAGGGATAAAACGGGAGCTAAAGATAAATACCAAGAGAGAGACAGAGAAATATAGAGCGATAACACAAAGACAGAACGCCAGAGGGACAACCAGATGAATGCAAGGTGAATGAGAGAGTCAAAGGGATATAATGAAAGGTGACGAGACAAATAAATAGAATAATGAGAGAATTCGGATAAGAGAAGGATAAAGAGACAGAGAGATAGAGAGGGTGAGGGACGAAAAGAGAAGGATAAAGAGACAGAGAGATAGAGAGAGTGAGAGACGAAAAGAGAAGGATAAAGAGACATTGAAAGATAAGGAGAGAGGGAAAAGAGAAGGATAAAGATACATAGAGAGATAGAGACAGTAGAGAGAGAAATGAATAGAGAGAGGGAAAAAGAAAGAAACAATTAGTCAAAGAGGAAATAGGAGAGATAAAGTTGGATAAAAAGGCATTAAGAGCAAGAAATAAATAGAAAATAAGAAACGAAGTGGCAGAACTAAAGATCAAAAAAGGAGCTAAAGAGATATGAATGAAGAGAGGGAGGTAAAGAGAGAAAGATGAATGAAGGAGACGAAGGGAGACAGAGGTAAATAGAGAGAGATGTAGGAGGACAGAAAGATAAATGAGAGAGAGAGAGAAATAAAGAGAGCAAGATAAAATGAGAGGGAGAAAGAGACAAAGAGAGAGGGATGAGACGAAGTTAAAGAGAGAGAGAGAGAAACAGTGAGAAAGTGACAAATGTCAGAGAGACAACAATGTGTAATAGGGCAATAGACAGAAACAGGGAGAATGAGAAAGAGAGAAAGCGAGAGGGAGAAAGAGCCACCTTGATTATGATACGAACACACAAATTGGCCGAAGTATGCAATGATATGGAGTGTGAGATGGCCCTTATTATTTTTAGCAGCTTATTTTTAGCAGGGAAGCCCGCCCCGTGTAAGTTCATTGAGAACAGAGTCAAGTGTCTTCCAAATTGAAATTTGTGACAAGTGTTAGAACCCACAACATTTTATCCATATTTGTCTAAGGCTCCTTGTCCTGTGTACAAAAGTTATTATTCAATATCTGTATGTACCAGAGACGTTGTAACAATGTAATAACGTCCATACTATATTTACTCTAGTTGCAGTTATTACGCCCATGTCATGGATACCCCAGAACCGTTGGCCCCGAACACATTAAATATGCATGTGCCATTACTGGATGTAAAAACAAAACAAAAAAAAAGGTGTGAATTGACACAAATACCTAGGACGCATCCACCTCAAAGCATTTAATTATAATGGGCATATACATAGGAATATATATATATATACATAGGAATATATATATATATACATAGGAATATATATATATATACATAGGAATATATATATATACATATGTGTATATAATATAGGAAGATAAAACAAGGCGAGATATAATTTACCTCTTCTATAACCATCTTCTTTGTTAATCAGCTCCCTCTCATCAGGTGCTTGAGAGGCCTAGCGTAGAAAAAAAATGGTATATTTTTGAGATGTTACAATTCCATCTTATCCAACTGTAATTGTCGCCTTAAAAAAAAAGGACCATCGTCACTCACTGTGAGATTAAGTGCTCGAATTGCTGTAAGATTACGCTGGCAACACCTGGAAATAAGTAGGCTTTTTCTGTCATTGTTGTTATTAAATAGTTTTTTTTATTTATGAAAAAATACGGAAAATCGTACCCATGCATCCGTTTACTACATTATAATCACGTACATCCCATTCTGTACATAGGTGTTCATTTAAGTACATCAGTGTTCATTTTTTTTTTGTATGCGTGTGTACATACAAAAAAAAAACGTGTCTAACATTTCAAAATGGAAAAGTCTACATTGTAAATGCATACAGAAGAAGTCTGTTGGAAATGAGCACGTGTGTGTGTGCGTGCAATATGGACATGACATATCTGAAATAATGAACTGTCGTCTCTAAAAACTTTTTTTCGGCTGCTCCTCGTACAGTAATTAGGTTAGGATGACCACAAACTTTTTCGGCTTTTGCACATTAAAAGTTATGATTTGGCCAGCAGGTGTGGATGTGTCCGAGCGTGTGTCTCCCCTTCTTATGGCGGATTGTTGTTGTCCCTGTCATTTCATTCCTTTGGGGGTGGTAGCCATTAGAATGATGATATTGTTATTCATAATAATGATAATGGTGGACAAATCTGTAATTTCCCTCCTTCCAACATTATACTCCTGCTTAAAATCCTAGGAGAATAGGGACATATGTGGACCCATTTTTTTCTGGTCTTCCCTTTGTCTCGAGCCACTTTTATCTGGGAGGGAATTCCTGTTTCCATATTTTTTTCCATTACAAATTGCATGAGGGAGATTTGCAGATTTTCTTAATCCTACCTGAATAATATTCACCCGCAAAAAAAATTAAACATTCCCAGCAATTTGATAAATACAGTCCAGATTTATTAATTCTGAGAATACTACAATTTTTTAAAAATAGTAAATATTTTTCCTACCAACTATTTACATGAGGAAAGTGTCAGAAGCGAAAGGGAATTTGGAGGAAAAACCTAATTAAAAAATGAAAACTATTAAGGTAAGGTTAATGCGGGAATATTTTTCCCCCCAAAAATTAAGAATGTAAAGAATTACACGAAACTGTTGACGGTGAAAGACAAAGGGAGCATTTAGATAGAGGATAACAATATTTTCCTCGGAGAGAATTTTAAGGAATATAATATCCTGCCTCCTTGGCTAGTGAAAAAAAAATATATTCGTGACATTCCCACTTAATACGGAGCGGTAATAAACACAGAACAAAAGAGATGGAATGCGTGTATTTGGAGATTTTTAGGAAAAAAGGAAATGAGAGAGGCCTCAAGGTTTTGGAAGAAAAGGCGGATTTTTGTTGTTCTTCTCTTTTTTCCTTTATTTTTTTTTTGGAATTTTATTCCCCCTTTTTTTGCCTTTCCTCCCTATATTTTTCCCTTTTGTAATAGTTCGCTATTTCACACTAAACATCCTTTTTTTTAACTGGTACATAATTTCCATTTGTAGGATTGTATCTATAGTATATAATGCATAATACTTTTGTTCACAAATATATATATATAAATATATACCCGTGCAGTTGCTGGTGCATACAAAGTGCGTTTGGTAGCATGTTCGTGTACTTATGTACGGAAAAAATTGCATCTTCCGTTAACCTACTACTCCTCTACTGTACCTTTTTTTTTTTGACTTACGCACACATTTTTTTCTACCTTCCCATTTTTGCTCCACTACAGAAGGATCTAAAAGTAAAGAAGCAAATAAAAAAAAAAGGATTTTTACTCTGGTTCACCTTGAGGGCCCACAAAAAACGTACTTACATATGTACAACATATAACCTAGGTCGTACATTTATTTCTTTTCGCCCCACAACACAAATTCCGGTGAAGAAAAAAACACCGTAGACGCCACTATTTTTTTCTGTTGGGGTAAACATTTTTTTTTGTGAGAATAAAAAAAAAAGGTATAAAAAAAAGAATCAAAAACAATTATCTTTTTAAATATGAGTTGCATCTCCCTACGAATTCCTGTCTTGAGTGTCTCCATGAATGTAACCGGCATCTTGATGATTTCTCCTTGTGTGAATCAAGTAAAAAAACAAAGACGGCGTGAAATGATGTAACTGCTTTGAATTGATGTTGGATCCATTATGGATGAAGAATAAAAAAAATACCTTGGAGCCGTCCCTCGCATCAAGGTGGCATTTCGCTCCTCTATTTTTCCACCTGTTCGCAGCTACTCAATGAGAAGAAAAGGGTTACTAGGCAAACACGAAGATTTTAACAAACATGAACCGTCCTTTTTCTCCCCACTTAATTTCCTATTTTTCAGACCTATAAAAAATCACGTAATCCTTCCAACTCCTGTCTTTTTCTCCTCTAATATAATACTCATATCAAATCCCTCTTGACTGCGCAAGAACACAAGGGGTTGAGGTGACAAAGTCAAAAGGAATTGAAGGAATGAGCAAGAAAAAATAGAAATCTTTCCCACACCCTCCATTATTTATTAATTCTGTAGCCCCAAAAACAGGCCTTTCTTCTCCTCTGAGGATTGTTAGGAATCCAGGGAAGTTTCCTTGGATGAGTGTATTAATTGAGAGGGCGAAAGGGGCTGTATTCATGACAAATTATTTTGGGGGTGGAGGGGGAAGATTACCAAATCCTTGTACACGTACGATATATTTGCATGGTCCTATTATTATTGTATTTTTCACTGATTTCTCCTGTCTTCCCCTCTTTTCTTTTAAATTGTTATGAACACATTTTTTTTGGCTTTGTTGTCTTTATGGTTCAATGTTTGCTGAGGGGTTGCGTGTTTTATATTATTGTACAACATAATCAATGACAACAATGTTCACGTGAGGAAATGGGAAGGAATTAAATAATTAGTGGTAACTCAATAATACTTGAAGGCGTCTTAATTTCTGTCTCTTTTCCTCGTTCTTTCCATTTCTCTCTCATTCCCTTTTTTCGACACTCCTTCCCTCAAACATTTTAGCTCTCTTGCTCTCTTTCTCTTGAGTTTTCTCTTTTTCCCTGTTTTCTTCTATTTAACCGGCTCTACGTCTCCTTATTTTTTTTATTCTCCGTTACCTTGAATTTTACTCTCTTTTTCCTTCTAAATTACTGTTTTTCTTTTCTTTTAGTTGTTTCTCTCTATTTTACTGTTTTTCTTTTCTTTTATTTGTTTCTCTCTATTTTACTCTCTTTTTCCTTCTAATTTACTGTTTTTCTTTTCTTTTATTTGTTTCTCTCTATTTTCCTCTTTCCTTCTAATTTTTGCTTTTTTATTTCGCTCTTTCGCTCTCTTGTTTCTTTTATTTTCCTCTTTCCTTCTAATTTTTGCTTTTTTATTTCGCTCTTTCGCTCTCTTGTTTCTTTTATTTTTCTCTTTCCTTCTGATGTCATTTTTTTAATTTCCCCGTTTCCCTCTCTTTTTCTTCTATTTCCTCCTTTTATCTCTTTTTTCTCCTACTTTCCTCTCTATTTCCTTCTAAGATCTCTTTTTTCTCCTACTTTCACTTTCCCTCTCTTTCTTCCTCTTTCTCTCTCGCTCTCTCTTTGTTTGTATTGGATATGATGTGGTATCTCCATTTCTCTCTTTTTATTACACTTACTGAGTCTCTCCTTGAGCATCTATCACTCTCTCTCCCATTGGATCTTGCTCTCTATCTCCAAATTTCTGTCTCCCTTTTCTACTCGCTCTTTCTTTTCTCTCTGCATATAAGAGATATTGTCCCTGCGATGATGGAACGCTTGAGTTCCTCCCAAAGAATAGTTATTTCCCTCCTCGAAAACTTAAATTTGTGTGACAACATTAGATACTTTCTGTCTAAATGCCGTCATCGTGTTCAGTCACAAGTTGCATATATGATACCTACAACAGTGGACGTCCCTCTTATGTATAAGGATTTCTTCATTCAGAAAAATAGTAGTATCAATCATTTAGTACATATTAATTTGTGTCAGATTTATTGGTAGTGGTAACAATGGGGATGGGAGAGACAAAAAAAAAATAGGGAATGATTGTGTTGTTTGTTACAATTTCCCAAAAAACTTTCTACCGGATGTCTTTGTATGTGCATTTGAACTCTCGCGTTTTTTACCAGTTATTTATTATCCTCCCCCCCTCCGCCGTTTGATACAGTCCCATTGAGAGTCAGAAAGCCACAACGGAAAATAGAGCCTATTTTGTATTATATGTAATGTCTCCACCGTAAAAATCATGCACTTTTGTTTCTTTATATTATCACTTCATATATGTAAGTACACCCATGTTTACGGGTCTGCGTCTTCCATTTGACTAATAAATTTGCTTCTATGACCTCTCTCTCCTACACTTGATACACACAGGTGAATTTCATATTATTCCATTCTGTCCCACAAGAGAATTTAATTTCCACTTCACCTCCACATTTCCTTTGAACTTTTTTTTTTTTGAGAATTAAATGACAATTATTATTATTACATTTACGAGACACTGAGCACAGGAGATCAAAATGGCACAAGACAAAATAAAAAAATGGTGTGTGGGAAATAATTCAAATAAGCCATGCATACGGACGGTTTTTGTTCCTTTAGTATACCACCCTCATATTTATTATTCTCTCTTTTCCTCACCTTCTTCTTTTGTTCCCTTGCCCGCCAAAAAATCCTACAGAAGATAGGTACATATGTATGTCCACACAAGGACTTGAACAATGGCATTTCCACACACTTTTCTCCTCTCCTTTGTATTTGTTCATCCTCCAATTCCGGTAGTGCAAGCCATAAAAAATGCATATATTGAGAACCCTTTTTTTTCTTCTCTCACGAAGCCCCTCTCAAACCATTTCGCCGCCGTGTGTAGTATACATAGTTGTATTTATATCCGTAACAGCCAGAATAATTGACACTTACCAAAAAATGCACAGGTACAGTTGAAGTATAATGGTAAGGGAAAAAAATAAGGGAGGGAGGGAATCGCTTTTCTTGTGGGGCGAAAGCGAAAAAATGCAAGCCATGTAAAGGGGTAAATGCTTTCAGAATTGATGGTGGAAACGTTCAAATGTGGCACAGAGCAAACAAGGTAAAATGTCGCCGTGGTTGTGGGTGGCGTTGAGAGCTATCGTCTCTGCTGGGATTGAAGCCCATTCATACAAAAATTGAGACCAGGCAGATGTTTGAGGAGGAATATTATGTATGTATGTCCATCATATTCTAAAACTGTCCGAGTGAGTCAATCCGAATGGATGAGCTTACGATAAATATAGCGTTGTCCTAGGCCATGGGGCGAGCCGGGACCCTGAATACATAGATAAGGAAGTGAGGAAGTGAGAAGGAAGGATAGTGAGGAAATTTGAATCAAGAATTATACAAAAAAAAAAGATTCGAGAACAGTGGCAATACAACCGAGGATGGCAACGAAGAATAGCAAAATAAAAACAAAAGTAAAGGGTAAAAACAACCGTAAAGAACATGGGTAGAAGCTGCAAAAACATTAGAGAAATGAAGAAGGAAAGGGAAAAGAAAAGAAGACAATTAAGGAAAGAGTGAGAAGCAAGACGGAAAGGGGAAACAGCGGAGAAAATGCGAGAAAAGCGAGAGGCAAAGAAAAGGCGAAAATTCGAGAAAAAACAAATAGAAAAAATTCGAAAGAAAAACAAATGGAGAAAATTCGAAAGAAGAACAAATGGAGAAAATTCGAAAGAAGAACAAATGGAGAAAATTCGAAAGAAAAACGCCCGGAGAAAATTCGAAAGAAAAACAGACGGAGAAAATTCGAAAAATCAGTTAATAAGAAAAAAAAATGAAGATAAGAAAATAATTTAGAGAACAAAGGGTGATGAAGAGAAATATTAGTAAATGAAGGAAGGAAAAAGGAGAGAAATGAGAGAAAGTTAGAAGACAAAAAAGTAGAATAGGAAAAATATGGAGGAAGAGTTAAAAGGGTCAAGAGCAAATAAAAAGAAGGAAAAGATACCCAAAAGGAAGAAACCAAGAGAGAAAGGGAGAAGAAAAATTTGGAGCAAAATCAAAAAAAGAAACAAAATAGTGGTCAATGACTAATACCACGAGAAAAATGCGAGGGAAGACCATTGCTTTGGCGCACAAAAGATACTTTCTACCGGATGTCCATTTTTGTGGAAATGTCCTCCCTTTCCCCCATCAAAGAAATCCTACACCTGTTTTTTTTTTGTCTTGTACTTGTTTCTTCGCTCGTATATATTTTCCCTTTAAAAGAGACATATGTGTGTACATACATATGTAAATACCTATGTACGTCTCTATACCTTCTATTACATCCCATATTACTACTTCCCATGTTTGTAAAGGTAACATGAATATGCAAATTTCTTCTTCTGTCGTGGATGACACAGTTTTTTTTTCTTTCTCTCTCTCTCTCTCTCTCTTCATTCACTCTCCTCCAACATTCACTGTTTCTCTTCTGTGCTTGAGTGGCCAAGTTAATTCTGTACTTTTTATATACGCTTGTCCATTTGAAGTATATGAGATCCTTTTCTTCGGTTGGTCTCTTACTCCTCTTCTTCTCACTCATCCACCTTGTCCTTTTTCCTCTTCTCTTCCTCTGTGTCAACACACGGAACCCAAACAGACATTTTATAGGTTGTAACCACTTGTGTGTTTCTTGCTCCTGTCAAATATACCCTAAAATAAAGTAAGGAGAGAAAAAAATGTGTCTGGCTAAAAAAAAAAATGAGGTTCTTCGTACTCCTACAAAAGAGAAGAAGGGGACAGTGGTATATAGAATGGTTTTTATTTACTATAATCATCATAGGAACCATGTGAAACGATTCTCCATGGTTTTTCACCAACACATGCTTTTTCCCTTAAGTGTCCGTGTAAAGGTGAAACATTTTGTTATTATTTCTTCTGTGCATGCATATGAATTTTCAAATGCTTTATAACAGCTGCACTTTTTTCCTCCATTTTTATACCTAGCAAAAAAAAAATGTTTGTACAGAGAGAGAAAGAGAGAGAGATTACAATGTGCATAAAAATATGAGGTCCTACATTTTTGACATTGATCCTGAATTTTTATTTTTTTTTGTTCACGCCAAAAAGTCGGCAAATTTTACCATATTTTCCCCCCATTATGACTCGCTAAGGAGGGTGGTGGTGATATTTTACCATTATAATCGCCTTCATCATGGAAAGGATGCGATGAGAGGGAAGGAAAAACTTTCTCAGAGGAAGTTGAACTCCCTCAAGCTATTATGCATTTTTTTGAAACCACACGTCAAATATTTTCTCTCTCTCTCTCTCTCTCTCTGTCTCTACTCTCTTCTTTATCTCTTACACAAACGATTATCATTTTTACACACAATCGTAATGAAAGAGTAATGGGTAAGAAAACCAAGCATTTAATCTTTTCACGGAAAATATAATGGCGGTAATAATAATGGTAATAGTAATAACAACAACAATCGTAAAAAAAATATTTCTTGGCTCCTTTTACTGTCATAGTTTTTTTTTCTTGACCTACAAAATTTCATTTATTTAATCATGTCCCCTCCCCTCCTCCTCCATTTAGATCTTGAATATATTCCTCTTCCATTCAACATTTATACAGGGGTCTTCGGCACAAAGATATTTCATCTCCATACAAAATTGAATCTGATATCAAAATTGACACAGTGCACTAGAAAAACAATGGGAGGCACGAGATCGAGGGGGATCGGAGGGGGATCGAGCTCAACTCGGAGGAGATAAAGTGAGGAAGAAGAGATGAAATATTAAAAACTCAACAGAGAGAGACGGAGAGAGTAAATATAGAGAAATGAAGTACAGACGCAGAAATCGGAATGGATTCCATTGGAAAATATACAAATTGGGGAAAGTAAAGCTGGTGAGAAGGGGAAACGGTAGAAAAACCAAAGAAAGAGAGGGAATAAATATAGTACAAAGGAGAGCTAGACATTTATCAGGACGAAAGCAAAAAGAGAAAACAATATAAGGAAAAATAAATGCGAATAAAATACGATACACTTCCACGAATAATTGATGGAAAATAATAGAGAAAAATACAAAAATAATCGCCGAGTGGGACAAAAGAGGGAGAAAGAAACAGAGAAAGGACTAGAGAGGCAGAGTGCGGAAAAGAGTGAGGGGAAAATGGAGAGACAGAAAGGTAGAGAGAGGCTGAGAAAAAAAGAGAGAAAAAAAGAAAGAAGGGACAGAGAAAGAAAGAGACAGGGAAAAGGTAAAGAAAGGCAGAAAAACATAGAAAAATACAGAAAGAGAGAGAGAGAGACAAAGTAAAATGCAGATAGAAATGAAGAGAGAAAGAGAGAGAGTGTGTAAGAGAAGGCAAGAGAGAGAGAGAGACAAAAACGAAGAGAGAAAGTACGAGACGGAAAGAGAGAGAGAGAGTCAAATGGAGAAGAGACAGAAACGAAGAGAGAGTCTAAAGGAAACGGGAGATGCAGAAAAGGGATACAAAAGGAAAAGAGAGGCGGAGAAAAGGAGAAGGAGACATAGAGACCCAAATGAAGGAAGAGAGAGACAGAAACAAAGCGACAAATAGAAAACGGAATAGCCAGATAAAGGCAGAGAAAGACAGCAAAGCAGACAAAAAAGAATAAACAAAGAGAGAAAAAGGGAAACCAAAGGAGAAAAATAAATAAATAGAGACAGATAAAGGATAGTGAAAGATAGAGACAAACTTATAAAGGAAGAGAGAAGTAGAAAGGAAGAGAGAGAGAGAGAGAGAGAGAGTAAAGGAAGAAATAAATAAAGATATTGAGCTTCAAAAAATGCTCGAATTGAACGTGAGTGCTCTGATTATTAGTCATAATACTAATAATCAGTAAATACAGGAAATAGGAGTGCCTTCTAGAGATATATCCCTCCAAAGATCCCCCTCATAATCAGTCGGGGAAAAGTATCGGTAGAATTTGTTTTTTATTTTTTTCTGGCAAAAGAATTGAGATGATGAGCGTAGAGTGAAAATGAGAGAACATCACACTCTCCCTCCATATGGTTTTTTATATTACAAGTGGAACAATTTCTACGTAAAGGAACAAAGGGCTGTAATGCCCAAAGAAATGATGTAGTCTCCCAGTCTGAGGTAAATCTCATTATTTTAACCCTCTCTCATCCACATAAATCACCAAAGGAACTCTGCATGTGTGTGTAACTTGCATATTCTCTTTTTTTTTTTGCCTTTTCAACTATTTGCTTTGGCCAATGTTGGTGCATTTGTCTAGGTTATTATTCCTATTACTATATTATATATTGTTCCCTACTTGAAACGTGACTCACGCCTCTCCCCCAAAAAAAGAGAATACATGCATATGCAGTGGAAGAGGAAAGAATAGACACCAAAATGCTTTTACATTGTTATTGCTGGTAACCCAGTGAATCTTTTGGAGAAAGAAATGTCTCTCTCTCCCTTTCTTTCTGTCCTCCCAATTGTTTCGGCATTGTTCCGCAGGAGTAGGTATTGCAAATAAGAAAAATAATATAATGCTTCGTAATTTTTTTTCGAGGAGACTCACACGCACACATAAGGAATGATACAATTCCTCTCCTCCCCCAACCCCGCAAAAATTCCCTAGACTTGAGCATTCGGTGAGGAATTTCTGGTGGGGTGTATAGCAATTAAGATTTAATGGGATTTCATTCTCTCTTATCCCTCCAATTTTTTGTCCTTCTGGGACACTTCTGTGCTTGTTTTGTTCTTACGTGAACTTATTCATATTTGGGGACATGTACATGTATATACTTACAAGATCATGTAATATGTATTATTTTCTTCCTCTCACTCCCACATCGCCGTGTGGAAAAGTAACGGACCATTGAATCTTTCAATGAGAGTCTCTCTCCTATCTTTTTGTCTCCGATTCTTTTGGTAATCCATCATTTTCCTTCTGTCTCTCTTTGCGTCTCTCCTTTTGTCTGTCAAGCTCTCTTTCTCTCTCTTTCTCTCTCTTTCTCTCTCTTTCTTTCTCTTTCTCTCTCTTTCCCTCTCTTTCTCTCTCTTTCTCTCTCT
>JAQGBT010003982.1:0-17868 GCA_034698585.1 Disparrhopalites patrizii | reverse complement strand
GGGAGAGATTGAGCAAGGCTTCATGGTATTAGAAACGAAAGGAAAACCTACGCCCACGAACTGCTTTCTCCCCTCATTCTGGCCTATTCTTCTGGGGAGTGAACCCACGTTCCTTGGCCAAGAGGATCTCGAGGTTTTGTTATTTTATGCAAAGTTCAAATGGGATGGGGAAAGCTGAGTGAGTTGAAACACCTTTTTTTTACGATGGATTTTCTCGGAATTTTTTCATTCATTGACAACAGGGGGAAATGACAATTATTAACTTTGCAAAGGGCAGACTTTATAATGGGAGTTGTTCAGGTCGGAAAAGTGTGTGGACTTTTATAATTTTATGCAATGTTGGCTTTTCTCATGGATATTTTTCTTCGTCTTTATCTCTCTATCTTTCCTTCCCTCACTTTATATCTATTTTTCTCTCATTCTCTCACTTTCTGTCTCAATTTCGCTCTCTCCTTCTATTTCTCTCCTTTTCTCTCTCTCTTTCTCTTTCTTTCTCACTGATTCTTTCTCTTTAGTTCATGTTTCTTTCCTTTTTCTTTTAGCTTTCTCTTTCACTCCTTTCTCTCTCTCTCTTGTGTCTTTCTCTTTCGATTTCCCTTCTTTCCTCTCTCGTTATTTTTTATGTTTCCCTTTATCTCTGTTTCAAGATTTCTCTCTTTCTTTCACGATTTCTCTCTTTTTCAAAATTTCTCTCTTTTTCTCTTTTTCAAAATGTCTCTCTTTTTCTCTCTTTCAAGATTTCTCTCTGTATCTCTCTTTCAAGATTTCTCTCTTTTAAGATTCCTCTCTTTATCTCTATTTCAAGATTTCTCTCTTTATTTCACGATTTCTCTCTTTATCTCTCTTTCAAGATTTCTCTCTTTATCTCTCTTTCAAGATTTCTCTCTTTATCTCTCTTTCAAGATTTCTCTCTTTATCTCTCTTTGAAGATTTCTCTCTTTATCTCTCTTTGAAGATTTCTCTCTTTATCTCTTTTTCAAGATTTCTCTGTGTATCTCTCTTTGAAGATTTCTCTCTGTATCTGTCTTTCAAGATTTCTCTCTTTATCTCTTTTTCAAGATTTCTCTCTGTATCTCTCTTTGAAGATTTCTCTCTGTATCTGTCTTTCAAGATTTCTCTCTTTATCTCTCTTTCAAGATTTCTCTCTGTATCTCTCTTTCAAGATTTCTCTCTTTATCTCTTTTTCTAGATTTCTCTCTTTATCCTTCTTTATCTCTTATTCTTTGCATTCCATTTATGTGTCTTCCTGTTTCTCTCTGGCTCTCTCTCTCTGCCTTTCTCCCTAACTTTACCTTCTTTACTCTTTTTTATCTCTTTCTCTTTCTTTATCTCTTATTCTTTCCGTTTCATTCATGGTTTTTCCTTTTTCTCTCTGGACTTCTCTTTCACTCTGTTCTTTCTTTCTCTCTTGTTCTTTCCCTTTTTCTGTCTGGCTTCCTCTTTCACCGTTCTTCTTCTCTCTATTTTGTCATTATCTCTAGCTTTCGCATTCTCTCTTATTTCTCTCTCTGGCTTTCTATGTTCCCATCTCATTGTATTTTATTATACTGCCATGTACATGTACACCCATGTACATCGGTGCTAGTATGCTCATAAAGATAACTAGACGCTAACATATTGTGGTTAAACACTAAACAGGTGTATATTTTTGTATACGAAGTCCACGTGTGTCAATTGTGCATACAAGGTAAATGCAATCCCTTTAAAAGCCCATTATGTAAGGCTTTATTACGAGTCTTTACGCCCCCATTTGTATCCCAGTTTAATTTAAGTACTCAATTCCCTATTAAAACGCTTGTTTAATCCATCAGTAATTCCCCGTGTGGCAGGCTACAATGTGGGGAAATGGAGCAGATTTGTTAAAAGTCAATACTTGACCGTTTTTTATTTTATTTTCCTTGATGGGGAAAATGGCCGTTTAATTTGTTGGCAGCTGCTTGGGATATAAGTAAGGATAGACCATAATTACTGGCCAACAAATGAGCCAGTGCCAAAACGTTGTAGAACTTTTAATTTTTTTTACATAAAAAAAATCCGGTATTGTCCACTGCCCTAAATTCCTGTCCCAAAACAGAAAATAGAGCACACATATTATAGTCACTACCATTTGCCACCAATTCTTTGGGAGTCGTTTGGAAACCCACTAAAAAAGTATATTGTCCACTGTAAAAATTGGTATACACAACATATGTGTGAACAACATATCAAAATAAAATAATACCACACGCATTGCATCTGGTCGTAAGTAATGGGTTTGATAATAGTAATTTATGATGGAGGTTTTTATTCCTGTTTTCTACTTTGAGGAGCAACAAAAATAAAAATGAACACGTTTGTTCAATTTTTTACGGTTGAATGACTTACGTTATTGTAAAGGTAGATTGAGAGAGAAAAAAACAGATTCTCACGTATAATGGAGGATAGCATAGAGGGATCGTGTGTCCACTTTGCCTCCGTAATTAATTTAAATAGCCAAGTGACCCCATTTTTAATATAAAAGATGCTTAGCACTCTCTATTTCTCTCTATTTTCACTATTTCTATGGATTTTCTCTATTTCTCTTTATTGCTCTCTCTTTCTCTCTCTTTCTCTCTATTTCTCTCGATTTTCTCTATTTCTCTCGATTTTCTCTATTTCTCTCGATTTTCTCTATTTCTCTCGATTTTCTCTATTTCTCTTTATTGCTCTATATTTCTCTCTCTTTCTCTCTCTTTCTCTCTCTTTCTCTGTCTTGCTCTCTCCAGTTTATTAGTAAGGTCAAAATTCTATTGTACACATCTCTAAGGCTGCTAAAGGACTAAACTAACAACATATTGTTGATTGTATGTACAATACATATTCGCAGCAAGCAAAATTGTATCCGAAAGCTGTACGTATTGAGAGCCATGCTTGATCCCCAAAGGACGAAATAAAGCCTCTTCCCTTTTGAAGGAAAGCTGGAGAGTCAAAACGTCACATCTAAGATCCCTTTGATCTTCTCATTTCATAAGCTTTCTCAGTCTGCCCTTGAAATTTGAAGCTAATTTCTTCATCTCCGTCTATCCTGCCTTTTCAGCGAGCCCAGTTTGAATATTAAATATTTCAGGTATTCCTCGTCCTCGTTGTTTTTGCAGCGCATTCATCTATGCCTAAATATTCTCTCTCATGACTCTCATCATCTACTATATAATTTGTTGCTTTCTCCCTCTCTTTCTGTCTGTGCTTCTGCTTGTTTCATTTTCTTTCCTTTTTTATTCTTGTACTGTTGATTTTTTTTGTATCTTACTCTTCATATCACCTTGACTTTCTCTCTTTGTTCATTTTTCTCGATATTTCCCTTTATTTCTAACTTTTTCCCTTTCTTTCTACTTTCATTTCTTTCTCTTTTTTATAGATTTTACTTCTTCCATCCGAACTTGTTCTTTCTTTTTTCTCGTTTCTTGTACTTTTCTCTTTTTTCTACTTTTTTTTCTCTTTCTTCCTCGTTCTTTTTATTCATATCTCTTGCTTTCTCGTTCGCTCTCTTTCTTTTTCACACTTTCTCTCTCTTTATTTTTCTCTCCGTTTTTTTCTTTCTCTCTCTTTCTTTTTCTCTGTTTTTTCCTTTCTCACTTTCTCTCTCTCTATTTTTCCCTTTCTCTCTTTCCTTCTTTCTCTATTTTTCTTTCTTTTTCTCTCTTTCCTTCTCTCTCTCTATTTTTCTCGTTCTCGCTTTCTCTATCTTTCAATCTCTTCCGTTCTCTCTGCTGATTTTTCTGTTCCTCTTTATTTTTAAACTTCCTTTCTCTTTATTTTTCTCTCTCGCTTTCTTTTCCTTTCTTTTACTTGTTTCTCTCGCTTTCTCATTTTTCTCCTACTTCTTTAGCCCGCTTTCTCTTTATGTTCCCCCTCTTTTTTCTCTCGCCTTCTGTCTTTCTTTCTCTCTCTTTCCCTTTCTATTTCTCTCTCCCTTTCTCTATTTTTGCGACATCTTTCTCTTTTTCTCTTTTCTTCTCCTCTTCCCGTCTGTTTTTCTCAGGCGTTCTCTCTCCTTCTTTCTTCTCGGGTTTCTTCTTCCTTTTATTATTTATTTGTAGCTATCTCCGTCCTGCTTCAACTTCCTCCCCATTTCCCTCTCGGCTCTCCCCTTTCTTTGATCCCTTATAAACATCCCATAATACCGTTGAGCTATAGTGTGAGCCCAATGAAATGTGCTACTACTACGTGAAATCTGACGTTAGCCCCTCGGGCGTGTGGCTCCAATAGCCTTTTCAAAGCCAAGTATTACATTGCTATTTTTATATCTACTTTAACACAGGAGTAAAAGAGTCTTTAAGAGGACAAAAGAAGTGTGATATTCTTCTTTTTTTTTACAACGCAAATTACAGTTATTATCATTGCTGTACGTGTCGCCTTCCCCTCACCAGTCTGTCTCTTGACCTTAAATGCAGGTGCGTACACGCTCTCCTCTCTCACACAATGGACGTGGCCACACTTTGTCCTGCATTTTTCTTTTGGCGAGGTGCTATTACGTGTATTATATGCCGTCATTATTACCGCATAATAATTACCGTAACCCAGTGGATTGGAAAGAATGTCTCTCCCTCTTTTGAATAATAATAATTTTTATTGAACCTTGAAGAGCGTCCGAGCTAAAAAAAAAATAACCACAGTCTACATATACCTAGTGATTTTTTAAGAGGATTAATTATGCACTAAATTAGTGGGGGGAAACTCCTTCAAAGGTATTTTTATTGGCTGTGCACCTGTCATTATGAAGGAGCTCTTCTTGCACGAATATGCACTTTTTTATTTATTGTTGAGAGTTCATTCCTGAAATTGGGCCACGACGTAAATGGTAAGGCCTTGAAATCGCATTTTCCCCTTTTGAACGAATTTTTTAATGTCATTGTCACAGTTTGCATTTACCGATTGACCTAAACCGGGACAATGTAAGCCAAATGTAAAGAGTTCCAAGGCGTGAGAGTTTTTGGCGGGAAAATAGAGGTGTAATTTCCCCCTTTTTCGCCACTCATTGCCCAGTGAAATGACATTAATTTTATTTTATTCTTTATACATTTTTGTTGAACAACCCGTCATTCCAGAGAAGGCTTATGGATATTTTCCTAGTTATTCCCCCACCCAAAGGAGAAATATCGAGGAATTCCTGTAGAATTTTCCCTTTTGCTTTCTTTTCCTCTGCGTTGTCTTTTTGGACTTCTCTAACGCTTTTTTCTCTACATTGAGTCTTAACATCACTCCGTCGTCCGTAATTCTGTCTGGTGCTCAATTTGTGGGAGCATTTCCGTATTAGTGTTCTTCTAATTCTCATCCCTGGTGTCATTCACTTACTATAGGTATGTATACCTATACTGCCTACGCATATTACTATTCCAGTGTCTCAAAAGTCACAATAAATGAACTCCCTGCCCCCAAACCCCTTCAAATGAGATCACGACTGCTAAACTAACCCCCGTGTAATAACAGTCAGGGAAGTGACAGTGTGTGTTTAAACAAGACAAAGATCATGGATCAACCACAAGGACGAGGAGAGAGAAAACAGTCAATCATTTCTCTCTCTCTCTCCTTTCTCACTCTCTTTCTCTGTCTTACTCTCTCCTTCTCCGTCATTCTCTCTTTCTCTCTCTCTTTCTCTATTTTTCTGTCTCCTTCTCTCTCCTCTCTTTCTCTGTCTTTCTCTCTCCTTCTCCGTCATTCTCTCTTTCTCCTCTCTCTTTCTCTATTTTTCTCTCTCCTCTCTCCTCTCTTTCTCTATTTTTCTCTCTCCTCTCTCCTCTCTTTCTCTGTTTTTCTCTCCCCTTCTCTCTCTTTCTGTCTTTCTTTCTCTCTGTCACGAATCTCTCCCTTCTCCGACATCCGCCATAACGACCATTAACGGTACACATTTGTCACTCTGACACTTCCTGGCAAAGGCAAAATGACTTCAGTTTATCATCTACGGCGTACCTTTGTTTCTTCCTTCTCTCTCTCTCTCTCTCTCTCTCTCTCTTTCGCTCTCACTCTTTCGCTCTCTCTCTCTCTTTCGCTCTCTCTATCTCTCTCTTTCGCTCTCTCTCACTCTTTCGCTCTCTCTCACTCTTTCGTTCTCTCTATCTCTCTCTTTGGCTCTCTCTCTTTCGCTCTCCCTCTCTTTCACTCACTTTCTCTTTCGCTCTCTCTCTCTTTTTTATTTTTTTCTGTCACTTTCTCTATCTTTTGCTCTCCCATTCTCTCTTTTTTTCTCTCTCGTTTGCTCTCTTTTTCTATTTTCTCTCTCTCTATTTTTCTCTCTTTTGCTCTCTCTTTCTATTATTTCCTCTCTCTCTTTTTCTCTCTCGTTTGCTCCCGTATTCTATTTTCCCTCCTTCGCTCTCTCGTTCTATTTTTCTTTCTCGCTCTCTTTCTATTTTTTTCTCTCTCTTTCTCTCTCTCTTTCGCTCTCTCTTTCTTTCGCTCTCTCTCTTTAGATTTTTCTCTCTCTCACTCTTTCTTCTTTCTCTCTCTCTTTCTCTTTTTATCCGTCTCTTTCTCTCTGGCTGTCACTCTACCTGCCCCTCTCTGTATCTCCCTGTACGTCCCCCTTTTATTTACTCTCCGTATCTAGCCAAGTCATTGCGCCATGCTAATTTCCCCGTAAATGATTAACTTCTCTCTTTCTCCTCCCCAACACTTCCTTCCCCGTGTTTCCACCCATAAAGCCCGGGTATTTATTCAAGACGCGTGGTAGAACCTTTGACGGGAGAGCCTCTGTCTCTCTCTCTATAAGCCTTTTTCCCCTATGACAAATGACCGGGAATTGTCGCCTGCAGAGGAAGCCGGCGGATCCCCTTTTGATGCCATCCGGAGTAATTACGGCCGTCTTTTTCCGGCTCTAAATCCTTCTCTTCCCTGTCACACGAGACGTGTTCTAGCCCGAAATTTAGTAAATCAAAAATGAGACTCTGCTAGATACTATTTCCTGTGGTTCTTATATTGTTTATTGTACCAATTTACGTAAATTGTGAATATTGGTGTCAAATTAATCGTTTTAGAGCTGATTATTTTCAAACTGAAATACTTAATAATTTAATTATTACTTTCCATGATTTATACATATGGACATATAGAGTATATCTATACATATGCAATTTGTAGCTCGTTTTGCAGAATTTATAATGTTGAAAATCAAAACAGCAGTGAAATTACAGACTAATAAAACTAGGGAAGATTAACGAGTAACATATTAATGTCAACAAAAACTTCAAATAGCGCCGAATTTCATCAAGCCCCAAAAGGCTTAAAGGCTAGTACAATGTAAATAAAAAGCACTGATCCCACTCTTCGAAAAGTATCCCGAAGCAAATCCTTTAATCCACCGTATGCAATTAGGCATATACATATATCTATGCTTTACTAAATCTGCCTTATAAACATGGACGTACATATCCGTGTAAATTAAAATCATGTAATGCCCAATGTCATACAAATCCCGCAAAAGTCTCCTTTTTAAATGCGCAACGAACGAAAGTTGCAAAAGAGGTTTATTTCCACGCCATCACATTTTTTGTGCCAGTTAATAATAGCGGGTACCCAAAAAAAGATGGTTGTTCAATCCAACTTAGTTAATTACCGGGAAAAAATGTGCTTTAACCATAAATAAAAAATTGCCACTCAAAAAAAGAAATGTAACTCACCAAAGATCCCAATCGGTAAAAATTCTTCTCTTGAGAATGTCGTTCTTTGTTCACAGGTCAATCTGGAAAATAAATTAAATATTTTAATTAATATTTTAATATTTTATTGAAACTATAAATTAATTAATTCGAATTAAATTTTTATTACTAAATTATTAATTAATTGCTTAATTTATTAACGCTGATTTAAACTATTTGGAACAAGCGCAAAAATGAACAGGAAGAACAATATTTCCTATGCATTTGGGCCCATGTCAAATATAAGTTTTTGGCGTAAAATCGAAAGGGTGAAAATTTCCAACGTATTTAGTATCTGCATTTTTTTAAATGTTTTTCTGATGATATTTTTTGTAATAATATTATTTTTAGAAAAAAAAGGAACCAATATTTCTTATAATAAATCTTGAATGAATCGTGTATAAATCTGATCATTGATATTATATTATCAGTAGAAAAAAAAGGATAAATAATTTTTATAGAGAGAAATTTTCCTTGAATCTAAAGAATTTTTAGAATTTTCAAATGGAAAAGGTAAGCCTCTCTGTATCATTTTGAGACATTTGTAAAGCAGAAATATCCGAAAAATATTTTTCCAGTTTCTCCCCGCCTCCCGGTGAAACCCAAAGAAAGTGCTGATATCAACAGGAAACTAAAAAACTAAAAACAGAATTTCTTCCCATACAATTACAGTACAAAAACAGCCTCGAGAGCTAGAAAAAAGGAGAAAGAGCAGAAGAGACACTTTTTCACAGTTTTAATGATAATCTCCGTCCCTCCACTTAGAACATCGTTACCCCGGAAATCCCCGGAAGGAAAAACGCCCGTCTTTTTTCAGCCTGGTAAATAAACCCAATTATTTTTTAAATCCTGCTACGAACACTGCATTTTCTTTGGCATCCCCCCATGCATTTTTGTTTCCCCAAAATTCCCCTCCGGCACTAGTTGGGAAGGTTTCTCGCAATTTCAAGGGGTAAAATACATACACCCGTACATATGTATGCATACGTATAGTTCTAAATTCTGAAGGAAATTTCGGCGGAGGTAAACAAGGAAGTGTGGTGTGAGTAAAGGGCCATGGAAGGGTTGGGGAATGATCATCAAGCTAAGAAGATTTGACGTTGACCTGCTAATTCATTTATTTCTGCTCCACTGCCTTCATCATGCTCCAGCACACGCTCCGCGCTATCTCATTATGGAGCCAGGCGTGTGGAATCCTTCCATTTACTTTTTCAATTTTCGCTCCGTTCTCAGCTTTCTCCTCTCGTGCATCTGACTTTCTCCACTTTCATCCTTGTTTTTATGTCAACGGTCTCTTCCTTTTATTCACTTTCTCTCTTCTCTCTGTTCATATCTTTCAAATTGGATCCTTTCCTTATCTCTAAGTTTCCATCCTCTCTATTCATCTCTTTAAATCAGATGACTTTCTCTCCTCTTTATCTCTACCTTTATTTCATTTTAGTCGCTTTCTCTCTCCTTTATCTCTTTTTTCATTTCATTTTAGTCGCTTTCTCTCTCCTTTATCTCTTTTTTCATTTCACTTTAGTCGCTTTCTCTCTACTTTATCTCTTTTTCTAATTCATTGTAGTCGCTTTATCTCTTCCTCTCTTGCATTTTAGTCACTTTCTCTCCTTTCTCTCTTCCTCTCTTTATTTTAGTCGCTTTCTCTCTCCGTTATCTCTTCGTCTCTTTAATTTTAGTCGCTTTCTCTCACTCCTTTCTCTGTAAATCTCTTTCACTTTGGCCTTTCTTTCTGCTTTCCTTATTTCTCGACTTAATTTTGGTCGCTTTCTATAGCTTTGTATTTTACTTTCTCTTTATTTGTCCATTTATCTCTCTCTTTATCGCTCTCTCTTTCTTGTTGCCTCTGTTCCTTTCTATCTTATGGGTCTCTCACTCTTTGTATATGTCTCCCTTAATCCCTCTTTGTATCTCTTTGTTTATTTCTATCTCTGTCTTCCATTTTATCTCTCTTTGTTTCTTTCTCTCTTCCTCCCTCTTTTTATCTCTCTTTGTTTATTTCTCTCTCTTTCTTCCACATTATATCTCTTTGTTTCTTTCTCTCTCTCTCTTTCTCTTTCTCTCTCTTTCTCTCTCTTTGTTTCTTTCTCTCTTTCTGTCTTTCTCTCTCTTTGTTTCTTTCTCACTTTTTCCCTTTTTATCCCGCATTGCTTCTTTCTCTCTTGTTCTCTTTGCCTCTTCGTCTCTCTCTCTCTCCTTGCGTCTTTCTCTCCACCAATTTCTGGTATTTTTGGTCTCTCTCTTTCTCCCTTTTTTCCGTCGCCGTCTTTCTTTGTCGCTACTTTTTTCTTCTCTCTCTCTCTCTCTTTCTCTCTCTGTGTGTCTCATTCCCCTGACTTCCGCCGAACCTCCAAGTTCCTCCCCTTGTCAATATTCTGCCAAGGAAAATACCCACAATTTCTGAAAACACAGAAATCTCCACCACAGAATTAAAACCTTCCACGAGTGTCCCTTCCCCCATTGAAACATGTGATGAAGCAAGTGGAATAAATCCGCTTGCCTAACAAATACATAATTCATACACGCTAAAAGTACGGTGAGAACCCGGAAAAACGTCAATTATTACCGCGCCGAGGGCCGAAAACAAATAAAGGATGCACATTGCTAATTAACTTCCCCGGTTTAAGCCCTTGGCTTACCTTCGTTATAAATGGGGCAAGTACACATTGAGGGGGCTCGCACACATTGTTTGCGGGGAGATTTAAAAAATTATTTATTTACTGATTTGTTCAATTTTTTTTATTAATTTTTCTCAGAGATGGTGAGGTCCTACCAGCATCACGCATGTATAATGTATGTATGTATTTTCCCCATATAATTGCAATGTGTGGCCACAGCCTCAAGTGTGACTACTGCACAACACGTCATTGTCTGCTACCTCCAAGGGAATGACCCCGCTCTTGTGAAAGGTCATTTCCAACTTTTTTTACTCTCTAAAAAAGTTCATGGCGGGGTCATTTTTAATGATCTTCATACATTTTTTCGTATACTACAGATTCCTCTAAAAATGAATGGAGATTTTTTGGATGGAGCTAATAAACACGTACGGACGCCACTCGTGAATCAATTATTATTTATTACGTCTCCTTCCCTCCCAAAATCAAGGTGAGGGACTTTTGGCACATTCCCACCTTTTCTTGTAGAGAAAAATATTAATATTAATATTTTATATATATTAAAAAATATTTATTATTTATCGATGCTCCCAGACATTTTTTTCTAATTTCTTTCATTACAAATGTGTCATGCAGGAGACGATGGGATCTTGTTTCAATTTGGTTGTATCTCACAATATGTGCGAAATACGGTCGAAAGACATATGTACATATGTATGTTCACGTATAAATGCAGGGGAAATAAATTAATAATTAGTATATATGTATATGTCTGAATTTTTAAATTGAATCAGGGGCCATGGCAGGTCGGCAAAAAGGAAGTGCACCTTTCAATGACAGCCGCTTCCGCTCAAGGCATTCGAGCACATAAATTTTATCCAATGTATGACCCATGCACATGCATATGAGATTACATTACAATGTACCTATACATATGTAGATGTATGTACACATGTATGTGTATACGTATACAGCAATAAAGCCCCATATGTCATTGTTGAGGGTCAGTCTAATTATTGCGTAATCAAAAGCACTCAGCACCCGCGGCCATGTGTAGAATTTATTTCCCCAATTGCATTGACTGACGATCTTGTTTCAGTATAAAACTCAGGATTTGACTATAAAATCACCGAAATGGCGTGAAACCAATGCAGAGACATGCTTCCGATAGTCAATTTGCAAAAATATTTGCTTAAAAGCCACTGAATTAAAACAATTCCTTGTGAATTAAAATAAATGCGCTTAAATTAAGTTTTCCAAAAATCCATTCAAAACAGATGGAAATAAATGCATTTAAAGAGCGTACTTTTACTTAAAAAATGCATTTGGAAGATTTCAAATTTTAAAAAAATGCGTTTCAGACGTAAAAATACATTTCAAATTTAAAAAAATGCATTTCAAAAACACAGAATGCATTGCAAGTTAAAAAAAATATTTTAATTACACAAAATGCACTTTAAATTAAACAAAAATGCTGCATTTCAAGTGAATGAAAAGCTTTGCAAATTAAACAAATTTATTTCAAACTGAATAAATGCATTTAAAATAAAGGCAAATAATTTTTTAAAAGGATTTTTAATTAAACCATTTTATTTCAAATTGAATAAATGCGTTTAAAATATAACCAACACATTTTTCTCAATCCATTCCAAATTAAAAAAAAATATTTCAAATTGAATAAACTCATTCAAAATAAATACACTTCATTTTTTTAAAATGCATTTACAATGAAACAACATGTATTTCCTGTTGAAAATATTACATTTGAAACAAGAAAAATATATTTCCTATTAAAAATATGCGCTTCAAATAAAAAACGCATTTCACATGGAAAATACGCATTTCAAATAAAAAACATTACTTTTCCAAACAAAATAAATCCCCACACAAAAATCGTCAAAGACCATGATCCTTAATCCACACAATGAAGAGAACTCCTTCCATATGAAATCAGCCTCTCATCCATCACGATCATCTCCCTTAATTTATAGCTTGCTTTCCCAAAACAAAAACTAAAAAAGTGCCCGGGAACAAAAACTCCCGAAAAAAATCCTTCATTTCAAACTAAAACTGTGCGGAAGTCCCCCAAAACAAACCGTGCCAGATTCCTCACAAAAGAAGATGAGTAATTGCTCCCTTTTTTCCCTCCTCCCATCTCCCTCTCACTCCTTCTTGAGAAGAAGAATAAAGAAAGAAATGAGCTGAGAAAAAAAGCAGAAGGACTTCATACACACAATAAGCTTCCACTTTTAATCACTTTTCCTTTTTTTTTCTTGGGGAGAAAAAAGGGTTGGCGTGTGTTCCTGAAAGCTTCCCTGCTATTTTGAGGAAGAATTTCAATTGTTCCTTCGCATTGACGGCGACAGGTCACGGTCAGGAAGATGGGCTTGTTAGCACCCAAAAAATCTGAGAGTTAATATTACATGTACAACAATGCACAGATTCCATCAACAATGACGTCATCACTCGGACAAGATGATTAACAAGACGTTTGCATGTCACAGAAACAGATAGATAGATAAAGAGAGAGAGAGAAAGAGAAAGAGAAAAGGCTCAATGCGTCCTGACTACAAATTTTCTGATGAAATATTTTTTTATGTAATACTGCGTGAGTTATTAATAAACAAGAAGGAGCACGCAATAACACACAAGGATTTTATTAATGCTGTCATCCCTTATTAAATCTCGTGTGAGGCTTCCCCCAGGAAAAACTTCTGGACAAAAATATCACGGAAGGCACGCACATTTCTTCAATCCAGTCTCTTCCATACAGCCTGGAACAATTGACAATTACTCATAACAATGACTTGACTTTTCTCTAGCTATGATCCAATATTAAATGAATCCTGGTTTATCCCAACAATTACTGGTGATTACATTTCCAATTAATAGGGGCTGAACACAGCGGGAGTGTGACGGGGTGAGAATGATGTCATTCTCATGGGATTTATACTGGATGATGATCCATGTGACTGGATAAGCATGTGTCAGCTTGGAACAGGCCAAGGATTTGAGTGTGTCTGAATTAATTTTGCTATCACCACTGATAATCACGGGTTTTAATTTATTAAGCGAAAGAGAGAGAGAAAGGCGATCATTACAATGGAAGGAAAAGAGAGGAATTACGAGAAAGAGAGAGACAGAGAGACAAAAAATAAAAAGGAGGGAGGAGTGAGAAAAATTAAGAGAGAAACCCGAAATACAATGGAAGGAAGAGAAGGAAAAATTTAGAGAGACGGACGAAAAACAAAAAGGGGAGAAGAGAGAGAGAGAAAAAAAAATTAAGAGAAAAACAAGAAATAATATGGAGGGAGTAGAGAAAAACTTAGAGAAAGCTGAGAAATAAAGAGAGAAAGGAGAGAGAGAAAAATTAAGCCAGAGAGACATAGGCGAGATTTAAAAAGAGAGAAGAAAAAGAGAAAAAAATTAAGACAGAGAAAAGGAGAGACAAGAAATGACGGAAGAAATGAGGGAGAAAAATTAAGACACCGAGACGAGAAGTAAAAAAGAGGGCGGAGAACGAAAAATTAGGAGAGAGACAGGAAGTAAAGAGAAGGGAGAAGAGAGAAATTCTGAGACAGAGCGAGACGGAGGCATGAGAAAGAAAACTTAACACACAGAGACAAGAAATAAAAAGGTCGGAGGAGAGAAAAATTAAGAAAAACAGAGATGAAAGGAGAGATACAAAGTAAACAGAAAGAGAGAGAGAGCGAGAAATAAAAAGTGAAGTAGAGGGAAATTATGAGACACAGTGAGTAGTGAGAGAGAGAAAGAGAGAGAGAGAGACGTTACCGAGTAAAAAGAGAGAGAGAGAGACATGGAGAGAATGACAGAGAAAAGTATTAGAAGATAAAAAAAATCCCTTCCAAAAAATATTTTGACGTCGTTCCCACAAGGTTTTGTCGACGATTCCTCGTTAGCCCTCATGATGTCATATATACATTACGCAGCAGATTCTTGAGGTAAAGAGTTAACCATTATTGATTGAAACAATGGTTGAATTCCCTTTCTTTCCCAAACATCTCCTTGCTCACCCCTTTCCCCCCTAACAATGTCGGCCCCCCTTGACACACCACATTCAAGAGAAACACAGTGGCTTGGATAACCATCAAGCCTGTAAAAATAAGTAGCAAGAAAAAAATTGGAGAAAACCACAAAATCAAAACTGATATATTATGTATCTTCCACATTAGTCATCTCTTCTCCCTCACACTTTCCTCTTCACTGAACAGGAACAGTTTCCACACACTTTTTTACTCTCTCTCTCTCTCTTTTATACACTACAATAACAGCAAAAAAAAGGTAAACTCATACTTCTTTCGAATACACGATCTTAAGCTCGTTTTTATGGAGTTCCTGGAAGGAATAACATACATTTTTTTGCATCCTCACAAACACACATTTTTCTCAATTGGACGATTACGATCTAATCCATTGAGTCATACTACAATTACCAGGGATTATCAAATTCGCATTTGGTCCTGCCACTAAAAACATGCAAATTCTCTTTCTATTTATTCGTCTGTCCCATTCTCGTTTTCTTACTCCTTCTACTTTATTTTGCTCTTTCTTGTTCTACTTTTTCTCTGTTGTTTATACTCGCTGTCGGACTTTTCTATTAAAATTTTTCGTTCTCTCTCTCTGATTTTTCGTGGCCGCCATTTTGTGTCTTCGTCTCGCTTTTATCTGGATCTTTTACTCTTCTCACTTTTTATCTTTTCTCTATTTCCTTCTCTATCACTGTCTTCCGACTTTCTCTTTCTCTGTAATCTTCTTTTCCAGTTTTTGCTTATTTTTCTCTCGTTTACCTTCTTTAAATTTGTTTTTTTTTACTTATTTACGGCCTTTTCTCTCTTTTTCTGACATTTTCGTTATTTTTCTCCACTTTCTTTATTTTTCTCTGCTTTCTTCCTTTCGTTTGTTTCTTTGGCATTATTTTCATTTTCTTTGGTTTTCTCTGCTTTCTTCCTTTCGTTTGTTTCTTTGGCATTATTTTCATTTTCTTTGTTTTTTTATATTTTTTTTCCTTTGTTTTTTTTCTATTTTTTTCCTTTGTGTTTTCTCCATTTTTTTCTATTTTCTTTCTTTTCCATTGTTTTTCTCTATTTTTTTCTTTCTTTTCCATTGTTTTTCTCTATTTTTTTCTTCCTTTTCCATTGTTTTTCTCTATTTTTGTCTTTCTTTTCCTTTGTTTTTCTCTATTTTTTCTGGCATTTTCTTTATTTATCTCTATTTTCTTTTTTTCTGGCATTTTCTTTATTTATCTCTATTTTCTTTTTATCTGAAATTTTCTTTGCCTTTCTTGTTGTTCTCTTATTTGCTTTTCTGGCATTTTTCCTATTTTTCTCTTTCTTACCTTTTCTTTATTTTTCTCTATTTTTCGGTCGCTTTCTCTCTTTTGCCTTTATATCCTTTATTTTTCCATCATTTTCAGCAATTTTCTCTCTCTTTTGCTTTCTTTGTTGTTGTTTTTCTTTCCGTCGTCTTCCTCTCTTTTCATCTTCTTTTCCACCGTTCTATGTCCATCTGACTTTTCATCTCTCGGTTTCTGTCGAGTTTTTCTCTTCCCATTTTTCTGTTGTCTCTGTCACCTCCTCCGTCTCTCCTTCCCCTCCTTCTGTTTCCTCTGCCCTTCTCTTTCCCTGCCTTCTCTTCCCGCCTCGCCAAGCTACTTAAACCTTATTTAGCACAAAAAATCCTAATTCCCACAACCTACAAGATGCAACTTGTCTGTGGAAAATTACCCCCCAAAAAAGTAGTGTATTCTTACGTAAAAAAAATTAATTCCATGCAATGACCACATAGCAAAGGAATTATATCCCGAAAATACGACCACGTCCACACATGTGGCTGTAAACACAATAAACACCTGATCACGACCGCCATCTCCAAATATTACATAAACCCCCAGACTGTTTTTTAATCGTTTGGACAATGCCATAGAAAACATACATACGTTTTGTAAAAAAAAAAAATATGCATAATATTTAAACCCCATGAGAATGCAACTTGCCCTGATTTAGTAATTTTTCCCCTTTTTCATCCAAGCCACTGTATAATTGTGAAAAAAAAGGTACATTTTGTAATGCATTTAATTCCCACAGTCACTAGTCACGTTCTGCATGGAAACTCGAAAGGGGTAAATGTGGGACCTTTTTTTTGAGCGGGACAATACAATGTATATTTAATTCCTTCTGTGTCACTCTCACCTTCTATAATGACTTTTCTATACATTTTTTGGAGGGGAGAAAAATGCATGGGAAAAGCATTAGAAAAAGATTATTTATTTCCACACGACACGTAGCAAATGGGAGGTCAAGTCCTACATTTGAGTATTTTTCTTATTTAAATTTGCTGTAGAGAGTCAAATCTACCTGGTCGACATTTATTATGTACGTAAATGTGTACAAATCTATATTTGACATGATGCCTAAATAATATGCCTAAATAATACGTAAGCCTCCGTCCATTTAAAATTCGCTGGTAAAGGAAAAACCTGTAAAGTGCAATATGCAATCAGAAAATTGCAAGGGATTTTTTCCCTTTTTTTTACTGGACATAAACAAATCTTCAAAACAATTTTTTAACTGGACAAACCACTAATAATAATAATAAACTTCACGTTCTTTTCCCCCAGATAAATAACAACCGGGAAAATTGGGAAATCATTTTAAAAAGGAATGGCGAGAGGTGGATTTATTTTAAAAATAAAGGCACTAAACCTGACCAATAAATTCACATGGGAAACTCCCCAAAAGAAATATTTTCCTGGGCAAATCTACATCCTAATATGCAAAGTTGAGGGTCATTTTTGACATTCAAAAATCTGCTGGAGAAATGCTTTCAAAAGGATATACATATCTATACCTAAATTGCATGAGGCACATATTAAATAAATTTTCGTACATACATTCGTAGGAAGCTGGCAATGACAACAAATGCGAAGCTGGGATTTTTTGGTATAAAAGCAAGCACATGTATTTACTCAAATAAATAGAAGTGCCAGTGGTATTTATAGATAACAGGGATAATCGCGATTTATCGATACATTGAAACGGACCAAATTAAAGTGCATGTTTATTTATATTTAGGCAAGTTCTAAATTTGTATCGAAGAAAATACCTTGTCAGGTTGCTCGCTCAGTCAATTTACACAAGGTATAGAAATGAAGCATGGCGAAAAGAGGGAAAATAGTAGACAAAAATCTAATTGGAAGACAAGAAAAGTGCATAAAGGCAAAATTGCCTGAAAAAAACCTTGACAGCCTTGAAAAATTCTCTCTCTCTCTCATTCCGCTCTCGTATGCTTCTCTGGCTCTCTTTGTCTCTCTCCCGCTCTATCTCTCCTGCTCTTTTTCTCTCTCTTGCTCTTTGCCTCTCTCCCGCTCTCTCCCGCTCTCTCTCTCTCTCTCTCTCTCTCTCTGCTGCTCTTTCTCTCATTTGTCTCTCTTTAAACGTTTCCCCCTTTTCTCTCTCTTCTTCAGTAAACTTCTCTCTTTCTCTCGCTTTTTCCCTCATCTTCGCTCTCTTTCTCTCTGTTTCTCTATATTTTTCTCTTATTCTCTCTAGCTATTTCTCTCTTATTCTCTCCAGCTCTCTCTCTCT
>JAQGBT010003981.1:0-17868 GCA_034698585.1 Disparrhopalites patrizii | reverse complement strand
AAAGAGAGAGAGAGAGAGAAAGAGAGAGAGACAGAAAGTGAGAGACGCATTTCAATACTCGTTTCTCCTGTCTACCTTTTCTCCATATCACGGAATGGATCCTTCCCATAAGTGTACATACAAAATGATTATCGCCGTGCGGAAAGCTTTGTGATGGCAATAAGAGCTCCGTGTCATTACGTACATAATGTATTATATATGTACATAAATAAACATATATACCTATATGTATGTATGTATGTACATGTATTTGGTCACACTCACTTTTCCCGTCCCTTCTCCCGATGTGGTGATGAGGAAGATGAGGTTCTCATGGAGCTTTTTGCCACACGTATACAATATAAAATATGCTTATGATTATTGCCCTTCTTTAGCTTTTGTCAATTGCATTTTACACTCACGGGCGAGTCACCTCCTCCTTCTGGAGCTTGTTTCTTCCTTTACTTCCTTTTATCTAAATTTATCTGCTTTTTAGTATTTCGCCTCTCCTTATTTTTCTCTCACTTTGTCTTATTCTTTCGTCTCATTTTCTCTCCCTATTTTAGTGCTTCGTCTCTCATTTTCTCTCTCGTAATTTCTAACATTCATCTCCTGTTTTTCTCCTATTTTCTTTTCCCTCCCGCTGTGCTTCTCTTCCTATTTGTGTCTTTCGTTTCTCTCTTTTCCGCTCCATATTTCTCAATTTTTGCATCTCGTCTCATTATATCTCCCAATTTTAGTGTCTTCTCTCTATTTTTCTCTTTCAATTTCTGACTTTCATCTCTCTCTTCCTCCCCAAGTTTCTGTCAATCATTTATCTTTTATCTCTCCTATTTTTCTTTCGGCTCCATGTTTCTCTGCCTATTTTCCCCCTTGTTTCTCACTTTTTCACTCCCAATTTTTGTACAGTCTCCTTGTTCATCTATGTTTTTTTAGATCTTGTTTTCTCTCTCAAGTTTTTTCTATCGTCTCTTTTTGCTTTCCCTGCTTTTGTGCTACGTCTCTCTGTTTATCCTCAAATTTTAGTCTCTCTTCCATCTCTCTTCTATTTTACATTCTTTGTTGTTAATTCTATTTTGTTCCCTTCCCTCTCAGTAACTTTTGCGTTTCCATTTTTTGCATGTCTGTCTCTTTTCCTTTTTGTCCCTCTGATTTTTCTTGCCTTGCATTTTAGTACTGCTGCAACCGGCTGCGTAGTGGATGCACGCCATTTTTTATGAAGAAACTTGGAGAACAAACATTTGATAGTTTTGCAGAAGCCACCAGTAATTTTGTATGCCTACAATCACTTCGTTGTTATTTTCCTTTCTATTTTTTTCTTTCTTAGCTCGTTGCAGTTTTCGTATCTCTTTTCCCACTTTCTGATTTTCTTGTGTCTCCAATTGCCTCTCTTGGGATTTTCCACTTTTCTGATTTTTCTTTCTCCGCCTTTCATTTCCCTTTCCAAGTTTTTACGCGCTTGTCTTATTTCCCTTTTCCGTTTTTTCTCTCCTTCCAGATTATTTTCCGGAGTGGTTCCTCTCCCCTTGCTCATTCCCCAGCTTTTTCCCTCAGCACTATCTGATTCCTCATCTCCTTTGCACTCATCAAGTCTTCTCCTTTCTCTTTCTTCACTCAACCCCTTCTCCCATCTGAGCGGTAACTTAATCTATAAAGAACAAGCTCTCCCTTCTAACTTTCTCCCTATTCCAACTTCCTCCGAAATAATAATATTTTACATTTACGTAGCTAACCAAATCTAAATTGCTTTCTCTGTCTTACTCCCTTATTTTCTCTCTCTATCTCTCTCTCTCTCTCCTCTTTTATATTCAATTCCCAGGTTGATTCTTTTACTCCTTAAGCAAAATGGGGCCGGAGGAGCTCGTAATTGAATTTCCCTTGTCTTTACGTTCCCAAGTAAAAGCTTCATTTGATGGAGCTGGAAATAGCATGTCTGCCATGTCTTCACCAAAAGATGAGACAATCTGCTCAGCTCATCCTAGATGGTAGTTTTAAAAGAATTTTCGGAATTTCCTTTGAAAAATAAATACATTTTTAAAACGAACCCCCTCCTACATGTGTGTCCCTCCCATCTATTTATTTCCGAAAGATTTCATTTCCTTTCCCACTCCCAACAATCTTTCAGAGTCATAAATGGCAAAAAGGGATGACATCAAGAAATCAGGAATGAATTTGGATCTTTCATTTCCGCCCAAAGAAATCCAGTTATAAAGGGAAATTGACAGGTGAGAATCTGGTCTTAGATTATGTTGCATAAATCATATCCGACCTTTTATGTATACACAAATTCTATTTGTGTCTTATGAGTGCTTACATGCAAAGGCTAGAAAGTAAGAAAACAATACATAGAAATGCATGTAATATCATATGGCATATATGTATACATATAGATATGCATATGTATAATTACCTATGTAAGTTTATATAAATGCCCACATATACGTACGTATGCGCCTAATCTAACATGTTTATATCCATATAAGCATGTAAATATGCAGTTATTATGTACTTATTATGTACATATGAGCTTTTAATAAAAAAGCCAATAAAGTTTTTGCGCCACTGTTTTTGGAGGCCGAGAAAAGAGAATTTTCCCAGAGCTTGGGAAATGTTGAAGGAGGCCTTAAATAAAAGCGCATAAGCTTGTAAAAAAAATCGGAAAAAAATTGAAAAAACCTTTGGAATAGATTTCCCCAATAAAAATGCAGTCAATGATGTAACAACAAGGGAATCGATCATAAGGGAGTTCGTCACATGTCTGAATGCTTAATATGCATATTTTGACAACCTTTTGATGTTCACCTCATCATCATTCTTTGGTCATGAGCAAGTGATTGAGCCATCATTCCCATCAACTCAATCATCTTCGTCTTCTGATTACTATATTTTCCTCCTCACTTCAACTGGTCACTCAATTCCCTTTCTTCTCTCTCTTTCTATAGATTTCTCTCTCTCTCTCTCCTTTTATTAATTTTTTTCTCTCTCCCTTGAGAGTCTCTCCAAGTGTGATGGAATTGATTGAGTTGAAGAGAATGGTCACGTCGGATAATGGGTTTATTACAAGTCTTTTCAAGTGTCCCCGTTTCACACTCTCACTCTTTAGATGCAGGTCTTCTTTCTGGGCTGTGGGCATTGTGAGCAGGCTTCGTGTGTCCAGTAGTCCATTTATGAATGTCCATTTTATTGTCCCCTATCTCTCTATTCTCGAAAAAAAAAAATTGGGTCTGGTCGTCGGTCCCGAAATTGTGTAACACCACCGTGCTTAAGGAGATGCTGACGGTCAGTGGGGCTTTGTGGGAATTTTTCTATAGGCTGAGCTGTAGTAACAAATGGTCTACTTAAATTTTTATTGAAGGAGTCTTTTTCAGGGGACATTTTTTCTTCGCACTATCTCTTTCTCTCTCTCCCTTTCTCTCACTTTCCCTCTCTTTCTCTATTTCTCCCTTTCCCTAGTTTTATCCCCAATTTGGACTTTTCCCATTTTTTCCCACTATCTCTCTCTTGTAACAGTCTCTCGTCTTTTTCTCTGACTTTCTCCTTCTTTCCCTTTCCCTTTCCCTTTTCTTCTTTCTTTATCCTGTCCCTATTTTTCCAGTTGTTTTTTTTTTAATTCTGTTTCTTTTTTCCTATATCCCTCTCCTTTCCTCTATTTTGCGCTATTTCTCTATTTTCTTCTTTTCTCTAATTTCTTCTTTTCTCTCTAATTTACTTTCTTTATTTTTATTATTCTCCTCTCTTTTCCCCTTTGTATCTCATTTCTTTACTTGTCTCTATTTGTTTCTCCGCTTCTCTCGTTTTCCCCTTTTTTGTCTCCGTTTAATTTTTTTGCTTTACCCGCTTTCCTTTCTCTTGCTATCTTTTCTCTCTCTTTCTCTCTTTTATTGTCGATTTTAATCTCTCTCTCCCTCTGTCTTGCTCTCTTTTACCTGCTTTCTCTCTCATTCTTGCGCTCTTTTACACTTTCTCTCTCTTTTGTTGTCTCTTGTACCTTCTGTCTCTCTTTTACCTTCTTTCTCTCTCTCTTTTTTGCTCTCTTGTACATTCTGTCTCTTTTGTACCTTCTTTATCTCTTTTGTTGTCTCTTGTACCCTCTTTCTCTCTCTTTCTTGCTCTCTTTTACCCTCTTTGCACTCAATTGTTGTCTCTTTACCCTCTTTTTCTCTCGTTCTTGCTCTCTATTACTTTCATTCCTTTTTTGTTCCCTCTTTTATCCTATTTCTCTCTATTTGTTGCGCTCTTTCACCCGCTTTTCTTTCAATTGTTGTGTCGTTACCCTCTTTCTCTCTATCTTGCTCTCTATTATCTGCATTATTTTTAGTTGTCTCTTTTATGTATCCTGTTTCTCTCTCTTTCGTGCGCTCTTTTACCTTCTTTCAATATTTTGTTGTCACTTTTACCATCTTTCTCTCTTTTCCCTCTGTTGTATTTTTCGCTTTTGTGCTCTCTTTTACCGTGTTTCTCTCTCTTTTACTTTCTTTCTTGCATTTTTTTTACTTGTTTCCAGTTGCTTCTCTTTTCTTTGGTCTCTTTCTCTCTCTTCTTTTGCTTAAAGTTTCTCTGTCTTTTAATCACCTCATATCTCTTTTTCACACTGTCTCTCCTGAGTTTTTTTCTTTCATTGTATTTCTCACTTTCTCCCTCTTATTCGGTCTCATTGCTCCCCTCCCGCATTTTTCCCTGGTGGTCGACGTGAATTAATTTGTTCTGTCACCTTCCACTGGGTCCTTTCAAAGTCTCCTACTTGAAAGAACCAGTTACTGGTCTTTTTTCCCAGTTCTTCATCTCTCCAGTTAATTTAGTACTATATCACCCGTTTTTCATTTTGTACACACTTTCCTGGCATGTGTGGTAGTACATAACAACTATAGAAAAGTCCCTTTAAAAAAAGCCAAGAAAAAGGCGAAACTGATTGCTCTCAACGGTTGAGGATGATGCGCTCACCTGAAAAGGAGGAAAGGGAGAATGTGGAGAAGATGGACAGGGAAAGAAAGGGTTAGAGAAGGGGGAGACAGAAAGAATTTAGGTCATTACCAGGAGGAAATGAGGCAGAAGGTAAAAATCCTCTTGAAACACGGATGACAGTGTGTGAGACTATTTTTATTCACCCTACATGCAAATCAGATCCTTGTTTAGATTAAAAGCTTTTCCCCGCATCTCTTTACATTAATGCTCTCATCTCCCCGTCATTTTATTCCCGCATCTCTTTCCCTTGTATGATAATTTTTTTTTTTACTTCTGGAGGAATCGAAAACCGTGGCGAAATCAATTTGATGCCCAAAGTGTGCAACTACTTGACTTTTCCCCCGGGTTTGCTTTTTGTAATAATAACTTTTTTCCCATTTTTCAAGTACATATTGGGAGGGAAAAGGTGGGGAAAAACCGGTTTTTCTCCCATCATTTCCCTTCCTCTTTGTAGTTAAATCCAGGGAAAAATAAATTTCCCCCTTTAAAATTTCCTTTCCCATATCAAAAATGATTATTGTGATTTTATTAATTTTTTTATTTAATATTTTTATTTAATTTTTGATTTTTTTTCTCCCCAGAAATACATGAACACAAGGGGCTGGAGAGAGGTCCATCGTCATTGTTTTGTCTTCCCTGTCGGTGTGTTTATGTGAAGCCACTTATAAATGGGCCCACTTCACTACTAGTTTGGGGTGATTAAGTGTCCGGGGGAGAACTACCCTATTGTTTATGAATGGATCCAGTTTTTTATATTTTTGTTTTTCTTCCCCCATTTCAAGTATTCCCACAAAGACGGGGGTCGTTACATTAATTAATTACCTCATGGCTCCTTTCCTCTTTTTGGGGGGAATGGAAGAGTCCGGGAGACTACACATCCCCCCCGTGTTAAGAGCTCTAGGAAACATAATTTAACATGACTTTTGCACAGGAGGAGTTGGGGAAGCTCATGTGGGGGAACCAAAGTCAAAAGCTTTTGAGGGGAGAATAATGGACAGACTACTGGAGGGAAGATACTACAAGGAAGTCCAAAAGGGGGAGAGGTAAAGAGATGGACAGGGAGAAAAATATGAAAGAGATTGAAACGCAGGGAAATTGGGCAAACGCGAAGACTTTTTTAAAACGCTCCGGAGGAGAATATTGTGAAATGAAAGAGAAATTTACACACGAGCAAAAATATAAACAGCGATTAAAGAGTGAGAAAAGGGATGGAGACAAATTAAAGGGAGAAATGCGATAGAGTTTGAGCTTACCCGACCTAAAGATAACAAGTGATAGAGAAGATTAAGCAGGGAGACAATGGGGGTAAAGAGAGAAAAGTTGACAGAGATGTTAAACAAAGATTGGGAGGTTAAAGAAACAGAAAACGGAAGAGAGATTAAAGAGCGACAAAATGGATGGAAGAATAAAGGGAAATAAATACGGATAAAGAGAGAAAGAGGGACATAAAAAGAAACAGAGGGATATAGAGAGAAACAGAGAGGGAAACAGGGATAAAAGAGATATAGAGAGAGGAAGCAGGGATATATAAATCAAAAGGGATATAGATAGAGAAAAAGGGATATCGAGAGAAGCAGAGAGAAAGATGCATACAGTGAGAAATAGAGGAATATAGAGAGAAACAGAGAGAGAAATAATTAGAGGAATGTAGAAACAGGGAGAGAAATTATTAGAGGAATCTAGAGACAAACAGAGAGACAAACAGAGAAAAATAGGGAGAAACAGATATGAAGAGTGAAAGGAAAATAGAGAGAAACAGAGAGAGAAAGGAAAATAGAGAGAAACAGAGAGAGAAAGAGGAAAATAAAAAGAAACAGAGAGATAAGGAGAGAGAAGGAAGAAAATAGAGGGAAACAGAGAGATAAGGGGAGAGAAGGAGGACAATAAAAATAAACAGAGATAAAGAGAAGGAGGAAAATAAAAATAAACAGAGAGATAAAGAGAAGGAGGAAAATAAAAATAAACAGAGAGATAAAGAGAAGGAGGAAAATAGAGGGAAACAGAGAGATAACGAGACAGACAGAGGAAAACAGACAGAAGCAGAGAGATGACGAGACAGAAAGAAGAAAACAGATAGAAACAGAGAGATAAAGGTCTGGAAGGGAAAGTGAAAAAATGTTTGGAGAAAATAAACAATTTATTGATAAAACCAAAGCATAGAGCAAAAAGCAAGAAAGAGTGAACAGACTGGAAGAAGAAAGAGACAACAGAAGCCAACAGATCTCCATGAAGGGAAGAAAGAGAAAGAAAGGGAAAAGAGACGCCGAAACAAAATAAAAGAGAAGACCAGAAGAGAAAATAGATTTTTTTTAAATTCCACTGTCCCCGCAGGTATCATCAAACATTGCCAGTGCTTTCATCCCCTGAAAGACAGCCCTTGAGTGCATACGGTATTGTTTAGGGGGGACGCATATGAATTTTTAATTCTTTGGGTCTATGAATCCTCATGATGGTGATGAGACCCTCTCGACAAGAGAAAAGGGACGAAATAGACAAAATAGTAAGGATGAAGCTCATAGATGAAGTGGAGGGAAAAAGATTTTTGTATACAAGGAGAGAGGCGTAAATGAGCTCATTAGCTGGGCTCCCCTTGTCCGTCTATTTACTTTTTGTGGGGTCCATCCTTCGACTTTTGTACTCAAAGGGGGAAGAGGAGAAGGATATAATGAGTTGGAGCAAGTGATTTTTTTTTTATTTATATTAGTATTTTTTATTTATTTTCCCTCCCCGACCGGCGGCTATTGGACTACAATGGTTCCCGTATGAGGAAGAAGAAAAAGGAAGACACTGGCAAAAACCCTGGAGAGCTCCCATTGTTTCTACCCGACACGGACGGAGGCCAATTTGTACGGAGATAATGTCCTTTTCAAGTAGTTTAGCGTGAGAATTTTGGAGAGTTCAATTTTTTTAATTACCCATTTTTTCAAAAAAAAAAATATGGATGCAAATCTTTCATCTCGTCCAAATTCTCATCAAAATTCTATGAATTAAACTGGAAAGACGCATCTAATAAAGGAATTAATAGCTAGAGAGGTAAACAGAAAAACTCAAAAACTTGACCCGGGAAGTTTCAAAATATTGCAATTACTCCCTACAATGTCAGCCACGCCACGAAACATATGTCGCCGCATAATATTCATCAAAACAATGGAGAAAAAAAAATTAATGTATTGATCCATCTTGATTTTTTCCGCCCTCACACATTCGAAAGCCATACGGTAATTTGATAGTCAAACTAAAAAAAAATATAAATAATCTTCCCAAAGCATATGAAAGAGATGCGGGACAAGGGGGAGATAGAGAGGAAATATTGGGAGATGCCATCTCTGACCACTGCCAACTGGTGTGATGGACACGATCCCCCTTCAAATCTCCCTCTCTGCCTCGGATGACTAATAATCCATCCATCACCCACTCATATGACCCACCACGCCATTTTTTATATGCACACACACACACTCACACATCTCTAACCCCAATGATAGTGACTAATAGCCAACAAACGTTGATCCCGATGATGCGGAAGGGGATGACGAGGATTCATTTAGGTATTCATCCAGGAGATGTAAACAAGATGACGCTCTCACCGTATTCTTTTTTAGCACAGGTAAGGCTTGGATACATTGTTGCGAGAGCAAGCATCAATAAGGGAGACAGTGAGGCCAATAGAAAAAAATAAGGGAAGAGAGCTTGAGAGGAAGAATGAGAAGAAAGGAGAGACAAGGGATAAAGGGGAGAAAAAACAGAAAAAGAGACAAAAGAGAGGAGGAGAGAGAAAAGGGGAGGAAGATAGACAAAAAGAGAGGGAAAAATTAAGAAAACTATGAAGAGAGAGCAAGAGAAACAAAGAAAGAAAATAAATATGAAGAGAGAGCAACAGAGAGAGAGAAAAAAAATAAGGAAAAATATGAAAAGTGACCAAGAGAGAGATAGAGAGAGAAAAAAGACGACGACAGAGCAAGAGAGAAAGATACAGAGACAAAGAAAGAAAAAGAGAACAAGACAGCAAGACAGAGAGAAAGAAAGAAAAAGAGGAAAAGAGAGCAAGAGAGATAGAGACAAATAAACAAAAAGGGAGAAGTGAGAAAAAATGAGAGCAAGAGAGAGAGAGAAAAAAAAAGAGGAAAAGAGAGCAAGAGAGATAGAGAAAAATAAACAAAAAGGGAGAAGTGAGAAAAAATGAGAGCAAGAGAGAGAGAGAGAAAAAAAAAGATTAAAAGAGAGCAAGAGAGAGCAAGATAGAGAAAAAGAGAGGAAGAGAGAGAGAGAGAGAGAGAGAGAGAGAGAGAGAGAGAGAGCAAACCAGGGAAAAAGAGGGGTAAAGAGAGAAAAGTGAGAAAAAAACGAGGAAAAGAGAGAGAGAAAGTGAGAGACAATGTCATGGAGATGAGCAGGGTGGCAGCAGGTCGCAAACAAACGAACAAATGTTGCCACTTCCGCTCCGCACGTGGCATATGTTGTGATTAACCTTCGATTAGAAACTTATCAACCCACCTCATCGTCTGCGTCCAAACTAAGAGCATAATTTCCCCCCGTGCCAACCTTTGCATATTAAAGAGGAGGGTGAAAAATTATTAATGAATATTTTATAGGCCTGCACACATTTAAATGGGAGCACAGGGCGAGAGAGGAAGGTGAAAATTTTTACAATCGGGCGGGGGTCCAAAAAGTTTGACCATTGACCAGAAACCAGACTGCGGATCTGCATTGGAGTATCTGTAGTTCCGAATTTTAAAAGTCAAATGAATTTTTATAAGAAATCCCTTATTTACAAGTTCATTGGGTGAAAGTTGGGGAAAGGGCAAAAATATCCTTATTTTGAAGGAACACATGGATCTGAGAAATCACCGTGAAGGAGCATATGCCATCCTACAAATCCAATGTCAAAGAAACTTTCCGGACACCCCCACGTACCGTGAAAAAAAAGTTCATAGAGCCAATATGAGTGTAATACAAAGACTTTATTGGCCTTTTTAGTGGCGTAGGTGCCCGTGTCAAGAGCATTGTGGTTCAATGGCCATAGGGCATAATAATAAAAACAAAACAATAGAAAAAAAGAAGTGTACACTTTACCGGGGAGGCCTTGATGTTCCAAACATTGTGTTCACCATAATAGTATCTACAAACACTCCATTTGGGTTGACTCATTAATATTTTATCTGATTCTCCACCTCCCCTCCCTCTCGTTTTCCACAACACCTGTTCTCTTCCCATTCGGCAAAAAGAGGGCCTTCCAAACATGTACATATTTCGGTATAAATAGTAGAATATATAAAAATGACCATTATCGGAAATTCAAATGTGCCCGGTCCTCCAATATACATTTTAAATGTGCCGGGCTAGGAACATATGTGTCCCTCTACAATTTCTCGGTGCAGCCAAGTGTATAAATTCAAATGTGCCCGGCTTGGAAATAAACATTCAAAATTTTCAAATGTGTGTCTGGTTCCAAAAAATGAACATTCAAATGTGCCGGGCTGTTCCAAAATTATCCGTCTCCCTCCCTCTACTGCTATCTTTTTCATATGGATTGTGACCGTAAGAATGATGGGGGAGGAACGGTGAGTTATAGGGAGAGCTCAGGTGTATACATTTGGGCATGGATGATGTGGCCAGTGTAATTATTAATGGCGTTGTATATTATGGGGAAGACCGATAAAAAAGGGTTACGTTGCCCCATTATGACGTCATGCTGCTCCAGTCTTCCAGAGGGAAGTCAGCGGTAATCTACGCCATAACGATTATAGTCCACACTTTATAATGGACTTTCTCTCTCCACAAAGAGGGAATCCGCCAACTCCTTTTGTACTATTTAGTGCCGGGGAGCTCCTCGGACTCACTTGTTCTCTCCATTTGTCTCCACATTGTTTTTCTCCCTATTTTTATATCCTTTTCTTTTCTGTTTTTTTAATTCTTTTTTCTTACTTTTTTTCCTTTCTTCTCATTTGTTATTCCTTTCTTCTTCTTCTTCTTCTTTTTTTTTTTTTTTTTACTTTTCTCCTCATTTGTTATTCTTTTCTTCTATTTTTTATACTTTTCTCCTTATTTTTTCCTTGTCTTTAATTTCCCTTCCTTGTCTTCTAATTTTGTTTCTTTTTATACTTCTCCTCCCATTTTTTTTGTACAGGCATTATTTCCCTTTTTTTAACACTTTCCGTTTGCCTATATTTTTGTTCGTTTGTCCCGTGGCTTTCTTGAATTTTGTCCTTTCATCATTTTATTCCAGCGTTTTTTCGGGAGGTTGATTATCAATTACAATTATTCTCTTGCAGCCTATTTTCCAGTTTTCTGGAATTGATCAGTTTCAAGCATTTTAATGGACCTTTGTGAATGCTTGAAAGGTAAGGCTAGGTGGGTGGGATTGTATTTAACCCTTTACTTTAATACATATACGTAATTATACACATATTTTTTTACAAATTTACATATACACTCACATATGTATATATATATGTATGTATGTATATGTATATACTCAGACGGAAGTATATGTATAAATAATTAATCCTTCAGTTTATTAGATTTGTCCCTCTCCGGAGTGATTAAGGCATATTTTCTCCAATGTGCGGCGGGGTCATTTACAGAGTTTCTTCCGCATATTCAGTGTGATAATATTAGTCCTTTGAAATTTTAATTGAAAAATATTTTGGCGGCAAAATTCAGAAGTTTGAATTCTAACAATTTCGCATGGCTTTCACTAATAAAATAATATGTAGTGGTGCCTTTATAATAAAAGAAAATCTAGATACATTTGCTGCCATTTTAATTCCATAAATGTAATCATACATAGTGCTTTTATTGATACTAATTGTAAGTAATGTGTATGCACAATTTAGATAGTTCCTACACTTTATTTTATTGTTTTTTTACGTTTATTTATGTAATATTTTGTCTGTCTTCAAAATTCGTTTCTCTCCTTCGTCATCCTCGTGTAATTACGGGTTTGCTGTTTTCCATAACTTTTTTTGGCCATTTCACAATGATTTGTCGTTGTTCAGAGCTCCGTCCTCGTATCTCTTCCAGAATAAGCCTTTATTGCCCAACGGAACAAAAGCCCGTCCTGGGGAGAAGACGAGATCGACGAATTATCTCCAAAGGTATACAAAAAAAATGCTTATATTTTCTCCACTTTTTTTAAAATCTTATTATTAAAATGTAGTCACTCTGTCTCCCTCCCAGAAAAAGTCTTGTTCCCCTTATGTAAGTTGTTATGGGTAGAAGGATTTGCTACAGGCAAAAGAGTATCATTGGGGTTGCTACGTGTTTAAAATTAGTTGATGAAAAAGAGAAGAAAGAAGTAATTCGTCATGCTGAGCTCGTAAATTTCCGACGTGGTGACTGCTTGACCATACTACAATATTTTTTTCCCCCAAGTTATATTTTTCAACTTTGAGATTCTCCCTTTTTCTCCCGGTGTCGTCCTTTTTTTCTGACTTTCTTTCCCCGTACAAACGACCGGAGTATTATTATCTCTTGGAGAGGAAAAGAGTTGAGGACAGATAAAAAAAAAAGTTTGGACAAAGATTTTATGCAGCATCACGGGGGAAACAAGTAGTAGTGAGTTGAGGATGTGTACACTGGGGTGGTGGAGATTATATTATTATCATCATCCCTCGGCCTACCTGGATCATGTGCTGGTAAGTTGTCACGAATTCATTCATAAAATGATTCATGTCCCCTTGTCTATCGGGTTTCTTCTTCCCCTTTCTTCTTTTTCTTTTCCATGTTTTTTTTATTCATTATTATTTTCGAGTCAACATCATAATGATAATAATTGTAGAGACAAAACGGAGGTTACGCCTCTACAAAAAAAAACATGGTTTTGTTACAATACTTGCACACCGTGTGGGGAGTCAAAAAAATTATTTTTGTTGGAGGTTTTTTTTTCAAAAAACAAAACTAATTTTTACAATTCATTGACATAAGGTGAGTTATGGGGGTTGCAAAATACATGCGTTTTCCCGAGGACATTCATCATTTTACTGACAGATTGTAAGAGAAACAAAAGGGGTGGCACAAGGGGAGGATCACAGGGGGAATTGGGGGTAACATGAGAACGGTAAATGACAGAGCAAAAGCTATACACAGAAGCAATTTGCATGGTAAGCTGTTTAGACAATACCTGGTTAAATACTGCCAAAGAAATACGGAGAGAAAAGCAAGGGGAAACATTGGTAATTGTCTTTAGAGAGTAGACGAGAGACATGAGAGAGAATGTAAAGAGACACAAAAATTAGACTAATGAAAGAGAAAGTAAAAAGAAAGACGAGAGAACATGTAACAGAAAAGAAAAATGAAGGAGAGAAAAGGTAAAGAAAAAGAGCCAGAAAAGAAGAGAAAAATGAAAGAGAGAAAGTATAGAGAAAAAGAGCCAGAAAAGAAGCAAAAAATGAAAGAGAGAAAGTACAGAGAAAAGGGCCGGAAAATAAGAAAAATGAAAGAGAGGAAGTACAGAGAAAAAGAGCCAGAAAAGAAGATAAAAATGAAAGAGAGAAAGTATAGAGAAAACGAGCCAGAAAAGAAAAGAAAAAAGAGGAAGTATGGAGAAAAATATACAAGATATAAAATGCAAATGAGAGAGAGAATATAAAGAGACAATAAATGGAAAGAGGAGATAAAAATTGGAGAATGCATTTCAAAATGTATTCCCATGCATATATGTACATTCCAGAATTTCCCTGCATTCAGTGGCCAAACCAGAGAAATAAAAGGGGAGAATAGTAGAAAAATCCTGAAATAAAATATTTATGGAGATTATCACAGAAAATAAAAGGAAGGGGAAAAATACATAGAAAACCTCAAAAATTCAAGCATCAATTAAAAACCCACAAGGACCGAGACGAATTCCCCCCAAAAATCCTGCCTGTAAAAATCACGAACAAATTGTTATGGGAAAATCATATGGACAATATGGAGTTTCAAAACAACGAAGAAACACTTTCCCACTACACAGTATGTTACAAAAAATTCCTACAATACAGAATTAAAAAAACAATCCCAACAAAATTGGGAAATACTTATGCATAAAGCCAAATAGTACAAAAATAATTTTAAGAATCGAGAAATTATTTTTCTCGATTGTATAGGTATTTTTTTGGTACCTATACAAGTACCAAAAAAATATTTAAAAAAGTTTTCCCCCCGAAATCTCCCGCCATTCCTACAGTCATTGATTTATTGCTTCATGAAAATATTAAGTAATTACTATCCCACACTTCCAAAAGCCCAATAATAATAAAGGGTGTCATGGGAGAAGAGTGTGGACAAGATATTGTCCAAAAAGTCCTCCTAAAAGCTCTAAAGCACTTCTCAACCCCGCAAAAACTTGCCTAATATTTGTCCCAATATCAACAAATGTGAATGGAAGAATCCCTTTAAAAATGCCTAAACAGGTACAATGCCAAAATAAGAGGGGATAAAATTCTCCATAATAATTTCATGGGAATCAAATTCCCTGGATAAGGACACACACCCTTTTGTCCAGGCTCTTTGTTCCTCCAGCCTATTATTCAATGAAAAAAAAAATTCCACTACAAAATTTTAGAGACTGATGGATTCTCTCACGTTCCCACACACGCTTTTTCACCCACAATTTTGCAATTCTCACCCTCTCATGCCTTGTCCAAATACAGGGAGCAAATACAAGGGAAGGAAAAACCCGCTCAGAACAGGATTATTGCAACATTTGAGCTTTTGGTCCTTCGGACAAAGGGATCAAAGACCACATACAGATCTCTATACGTCCTATTCAACCCTTCTCCAGTAGTGAACTCCTGGATTTTTACCAATTCCAGCAACCTGTCCTCCACATTTCCAGGGGATATAATGTGGAGCATGTCTGTACGGTGGAAGAAGTGTTGCCAAACACCTGATGTAAGCTTTTATCATTCAGCCCCCATGGCAACTACAAAAGGCTTCTTCTGGAGGGACTGTGGGAGCTGGAACTTGTCCTATTATTTACTGGAGAAGAGTGAGTTGCTGATTGGAAGTGATGCTGATCCCACACTGGAGTGCGGGGAATCCCAGCTCTCTCCCACCAAATCATGTGAATGGACGGATGTTCATGGGGGAACTTGAGGAATTTTATGGGGGAATCCGATTAAACTTCATTTGGAGATATGGTGAAAGCGCTTAAGGCGATATGGCCTTGTATTCCTGGAGGCTGCTAATTCCATTCAGGGCAATCATTCATTTGCTTTCTCAGGATCTCCCTATTTTCTCCCTTCCGTGTTATTTCTTCTTGTCCTCTAATTCTCTTTCTTTTTCTTTCTCCCTATTTCTGTCTTTCCTTTCGTCTTTGTATTTTTCTCCTGTCGTTTCTTTATTTTTCTCTCTTTCTTCCAATCTCCTTTTCTCTCTCTCTCTCTCTCTCCCTATCTTTTTTACTCTCTTTCTCTCTGCCCAATTCACTCTTGTTTTGCTGCTCTCTCTCTTCCTGTCTCTCTTTCTCTCTCAATCTGCGCCTTATTCTCTCTCTCTCTACAAACGGGCTCTCTTTCTCACTCTTTGCCTCTGTCTTTTTTTCTCTCTGCCTTTCCGTATTTTTTATCTGACTATTTGTCTCTTTTATTCTCTTTGCCGCTCTCTCTCTATTTTCCTCTCTACTTTCCTTTTCTCTCTCTTTTACTCTCTCTCTACTTTTCTCTCTTCTTTCCTTTTCTCTGTCTTTTATTCTCTCTTCTTTCCTTTTCCCTCTCTTTTATTCTCTTCTTTCCTTTTCTCTCTCTTTTGTACTCTCTCTACGTACTTTTCTCTCTCTTTTTTCCTTTTCTCTCTCGTTTGTATTCTCCGTATGTCCTTTTCTGTCTCTTTTATTTTCTCTTCTTTCCTTTTCAGACTCTTTTATTCTCTCTTCTTTCCCTTGCTGCCTCTGATTCTCTTCTCTTTCTCTCTCTTTCTTCTCTTCTCTTTCTCTCTCTGCCTCTCTTTCCTTTTATATCTCCCTTTGTATCTGTCGACTACTGTTTCTGTCTCTCCCTCTTTTCCTCCTTTTACTCGCGTCTCTTTTCTGAAAATTAATTTCTTCGTATTCCTGATTATCTCAATTGTTTTATGCTTTTCTCGTTTTTGGTATTTTTTCGCCTTTAGGACTTTGTCTTTCTCGTTTTCTTTTTATCCTTTTAGGTCTTTCTCTTTCTTCTTTTGGATCTTTCTTTTTCTCCTTTTGGATAATTGTTTTCCTCATTTGTTTTGTCGTTATCTTTCTTTTTTCTTTTGGATCTTTCTCTCGCTGTATCTTATTGTTAGTCTGTGATTTTGCATTTCCGATGTCTCTCGATGTCCCGATGTTAGCTATTGGTCACTTCTCCCATTGTCTCTACTGTCGGCTTTGATCTGCGTCTATGCCTTTGGTGTCTCCCATGGCTAAGGATTTTTCCGCTTCCCTCCTCACACTGTCTATTATTTCCTCTTTTGCACTCCCCCTCCTCTTTATCTTCTGGGTGAAACACAAGGGGTTTCAGGGAAATTTATGGGACAGTTCCAAAAACTTTGTTAAAACACCAAATACACACACGCTTCATCACCCTAATTTCCGGCTTAACTATGTAATATCTTCCCCTGTTTTAATCTCCGCCCAATCAACAATCTGTTTCGGGCTCCTCATCCGTGAATTTATTGCCCCGCGTGTTAATGCCCGTCTCCTTTGATCTATAGCAAATCGCTTGCAGAGGCTTTTCCCAGAACTTTTTGTGCTCCAGCAAGCAAAATCAAATTCGGGAAATTTCTTTGGAGCAAGTATTGTGCTAGAGTTCGCTTTCGAAAATTGTAGTATCCATATAATATTACATATGCATTTAAATACTAATCCATATACATACATTTCCAGCAGTTAATGCTGGTCGTTGTAACGTAACAAATACCTAAAAAATTAACTACTGTATTTTTCAAGATTTGTAAATAAAAAGTGGCTGCAAATTCGCTTGAGAATGAAAGTCCTTCGACCGTAAATTAATCAAAGGTTTTGACGCCATCCGCAGAGATTTTTCAAAAACGACTTTCTCATGTAATTTAGCAGATAAGATGAAGGCAAAAAACATTTCGTATGCACCACACGTCGAATTTCTCTCAGATTTTGAGTAAAAAGGCCAACCAAAAGTTCTAAGCATCCTGAAAAAAAAAAGTTGCAGGAATATTAAATTCGTTAAAAAAATACCATTTAAATCTCTGGTAAGAAAGTTGAAGGAATAAATCCAGAGAAAAAAAAGTGGAATATGTACAAGTAGAAATGGCATTAAGGGATAAAATTGTAAAAAAAATATCCAGAAAAAAAACTTCTCCCGTGTTGCAAGCGTGTGTACAATAAAAAGAAGTTACTTCTGATTTTATCTCTTAATTGAAATTACAGACTTGAGGTTGGAAAATATAGCCGTGGAAGCAAAAAAGCGGATTTGATAAGGATTAATAGGGGATGTGCCAATGGGATGTGTAATGAATATTTTGTGACGTATATTATGTTAGGAGCAGGAAAAAAATCTATACGACTCTTATAATGGCCATTGTTCCGGAGAGACAGGAGCTCGTGGGGGAAGGTGGACGAAGAAAGTCAGGAAAAAAAGGAGAATAAATTCATGCAAAGCGTCAAATAAAAGCAAATGCGAGAGAAATAATAAGGAGACGTGTGGTTTGGTAAGCATCTATATTCTCTATTGAACAAAATGAGGATGATGGTGAGGAGAAAAAAGAAGCTGTTGAGATTTATTGGGAGGAGGAGACCTGTTCATAATTGGTGATGTGGTTTTAGCATATGAGATCTTTCAAAGCCAACTAGAACTATTGGTTTTTTCTTCTCTCTCTTTCTCTTTCTGTCTCTCTCTTTCGCTCCCTCTCTTTCTCTCTCCTTCTCTCTATCTTTCTCTTTCTGTCTCTCTTTCTCCTTCTCTCTCTCTTTCTCTCTCTCTTTCTCTCTCTCTGTCTCTCTCCTTCTCT
>JAQGBT010003980.1:0-17870 GCA_034698585.1 Disparrhopalites patrizii | reverse complement strand
CTCTCTCTCTCTCTCTATCTTTCTTCCTCTCTTTTACAAACGTCTTCCCTCTCCATAGTTTTTGGGTGGACCCCGTAAAGCTTGGAGAGTTCTACTGGAGGTATATCCTCCACGAAGCGTGCATGTTTACTTATGTGTAATTCATCAGAAGATAAACGCAGTATGGGATTACAGGTTACGTGCGATATTACTATTCTATACTATAGGCACTTGAATTTTTCTTCTCAGACGATATATGTGGAGAGAGGGAAAAAAACAATCTCCGCCTATAATATTCATGCTGTGTGGATGTGTTTATGCGGAAATTTTTGAAGATATAATGCTTTATTTACCTCCCCTTATGCTCTACCCTGCCAACTTTTCTTGGAAGAGGAAGAAGACTGAGCATTACCACAGGGGGAAGTCAATACGTGTGAAATATTTAAGCAGATTTTTTTTTCAGTGGGGGTAGAAAAAAATGGATAAAGGAAGAGAGAAAGGTGGAGATTTAGAGATCACAGAGGGAGGTAATTCCAGAAGGGAAGAGAGCAGAGAGAGGGAAAGAGAGCGAGAGAGAGAGAGAGAGAGAGAGAGAGAGAGAGAGAGAGAGAGGGTGAAATGGAAAAAGAGAGTCGGAAGAGGGGAATTATTAGAGCGCGAGAGCAAAGAACAATTATTATTGGAGGAAGGACCATGTGGGGAGATAGGGAGAGTGCTGAAATGTGGTTATTGGTCTTCCAATAGCTAAAGTGGGAGATTCCAAAGTAGTCAAAGCTTTTTGGTTTTAGAAACGGATTATTGCGCAGGAAATTTGGTAGGAGACACACTTGAAAGGCAAAGTCTCCAGGATCACCACAAAAACGTCCATGGAGAAGGATTCGCTCCAAGGAAATTGATTTTGTGTGGCTCTGTCATTTCTTTTACGGTGTTCCAATTCCAAGTAATTCGCTCCAAGTCTCTCTCTCTCCCTCTCGATCTTCCCCTTTTCTTTCTATCTCTGATTTTTTTTCCAGGATTTTCACTCAACATTACGTCCCTCCAGAGACCACGATCTTCCTATATAGGAATGTCCAATTAAAGGAAATTGTCTCAAGACTCCGACCATGGGAAAACTAATTAAACGACGGGGGTAAATGGCACTTCCCTACGAGGTATATATATACAAAAATAGAACTAAAACGCAGAAACTTAGGTTTTTTGTGGGGAGGGGAGAAACTGGTCCAGGATAAAGGATGGGAGTTATTAGGAGAAGATTACAGGGAAATAATCCCCCCGCAACAAGGAAAGCAGGGGAAGAAAAATGGGATCTATCCCCTCATATAAGAGGTGTAGATGAGAGGCAGGCGGGAACTGGAAAAATATTTAAATTGAGCCGGATAAAAAAAAAGTTATTATGTAAAATCTTGAGAAGCTAAGAGAGTGAGAATGATGGAGACGCAGAGAGAGAGAGAGAGAGGCGGGGATAGGACGAGTGCCTACAGGATTAAGATGGATGTGAGGCAGAGAGAGAGAGAGAGAGGGAAATAGAGAGAGAGAGAGTGAGAGAGAGAAAAGAGAGAGACAGAGTACCGCAGACACTTGATCTCCCTGTCGTTGACAGTCAATCCTTAAAGAGCTCCCAAGAAACACGCGCTTTTCTCACCCCGTCACCGTCTTCCTTGAGCACCTTTTGTATTTGTACTGTCGGAGGTAGAACTCACCCTCCCCTCCAAAGAGAGAGAGAGAGGGAGAGAGAACGAAATGTCTGATTTTTGAATGGGTCTATTGTCTTTCCGATGAGAAAGACGGTTCTACGATTGTGTGTCTTTGGAAAGAAGCCCTTTTTTTCCACTACAGTTCTTATGGGAAGGTGACGAGGAGGCGGAGGAGTGCTCTGAGAGGAAGGAGGCGTACGGAGAAGGCTGGACTCTTTTTTAATTCTAATTGATAAGCGTGTACTTATCCCCTACACACATCATACACACACTGACTGTTAACAAAACAGAAATGCTGTGGACAAATATACGTATTAATTCTCAGGGGGGGAAGATGCTTAAAAGCCTCAAAAATTTGACTCTTTATCCACATATTTTGATCCTACATACACTGGACCTACATGTTTTTTTTATCCACCCTGTAATTTTTATACACAAGGATATTAAAATGGAAAGTAAATGATTGCCGTGGCACTCTCTTTAACAACGAGCTTTGTTAGGTGATTAAAGCCGTACACAATATCATCAGTGTAATAACAATGTGCCTTTCGTGCCTCCAACTCATTTCCTTAAGCTTCTCCCTTTCTATAGCCTCGGGTTTCTTTTCCAATTCTCTCTATCCTTTTCCTTCTCGTCCCTCCCTCTCTTAGATCCTACAGAGGATGCCAGGAACTAATGTGAAAGTGTTAAGAATTTTTTTTATGGTTGCTTATCCTATGTAAATATTTGCAAAATCTTTAAAGACTTTGAAGAGTATTTAATGTGTTGGTTCAAAGAAAATATTTACATTACTTCACACTACCTAGGAGAGGGCTGCCTCCGGTATGGGAGAAAATTTGTATGAAGCTATATCTTCAATTTTTTTTATCCTCCTCCTTTTTTTTGGGCTTCATTGCTCTCCCTGTCTCGCTCTCCGTCTCTCTTTCCTTTCACGTCTATCTCCCTCTGTGATTTGATTCTTTTGCAGTATTTCCTAGCCTCGTCTCTCTCCATCTATTCTCCCTCTCTTTGTCTCTGGAATTGAGTCTGGAGTTGAGTCTGCCAGACTTGAAACATAATTGAAACAAAGCCAATCTCGTTCCTCTCCTCCTCCCCCTCCACGACTCACCCCAACCCAAATGGTTGCATGCGACGGAGTTATGTGGAAGGTAAATTAAATTGTCAAACTAATTATTGCAACATCACAATGCAATGTCTTCCACTTTTTCCCAACCACGACTACTACACAGTATCCTGAGGTAAGTGGTGGAAGCTTTTGGAGAGGGGGATGAAATCAAAAAAAGGGACTTTAGTTACCTTTGGGAGGAATAACATCTCTCTCTCCCCCCATGAGAAGCCACATGCATAGATTTTTATTTCAAACATTTTTTGAAATGCCAAAAAAAACGAGGCTTATGTATATCGGTGGGAGATGATAATAAAAGAAAAAAGCGTAAAATTTGGGATTAGTCCATACCCCCAATTAATTTACCATTGAAAAAATTCTTGATGGATTTTTTTTCTCTTCTCCTCTCTGTCTCTCTCTCCGTTCTTCTCTCCTCCTCCCTTTTGAATTGAAATTGTCTGACTTCCATAAAGAATTTTTTTTTACAAATTTCTCTCTCGAGTATAAAAGAATAGAGAGAGAGAAACAGAGAGAGAGAGAGAAGAGATACAATGGAAGGAGCGCAATGGACTGATGTTCCTCCTTTAGTGAGGGAATAATAGCGAAACAATTTTGACACGGTGGCCACACCGTTCGTTACAAGCACGAGTAACTTTGCATAATCACAGTCACTGCAGCCACTAGCACTCGTGGCAATGTGTAAGTATAGTAGCCATAGCCCAGCCATTCCTGGGCTCATTATGATTGTGAAGGAAAAAATCTGTGCATTTCCTCATCTCTCTAAACCAACGCTCTGTTTGCCTGTACAGGGTGGAAATCATCTTTCATTCCCAACCTTCCTCCTCCCCTTCGAGGACTTTGCCTTTCTTTTTCTCTTATAAATATCAAGTTTCTTCAAACAAACATAACTTTGATACGTCCTTTCAAAATGTTTAGATATTTAATGGTGGAAAAGGAATGAGAATTATATTTCACTGCTTTGATGTGCAAAATCCAAGGGGGAAAGTGTTAAGAGGAAAATTAGAGAGAGAGAGGAAGCTTTTAGGGGGATGGAGGAGAAAAAGGAGAGTATGAGGTGAAAAAAAAGTTAATGCACAAGTTTCACCCCTCAATCCAGGCTGACTGGTTGACGAAAAGAGTAAAAAAGAGGATTGAACGAGTGAAGAGTAGAAAATAAAAGAAGAAAAATGGGGAAAAAAGTGGATTGAAGATGAGGAAGACGTTATAGAGAGAGAGAGAGAGCCCGTGGAGAGAAAGGGTGAGTGAGATGGAGAGACAGAGAGAGATCGGGATGAGATGGGCAAAAACAAGGCAAACAAATTGCTCAATCTAACATGGGAACATTGTGGAGACTCACGTGTGGTGCGGAGCAATATGTAATGCCTCCACCAAAAGAATATGTCTTTTTCCTCCGTCCATTCATCACTGCTTAGCCACTCTCTCTCTCTCTCTATTCGTCTCTCTCTCTCCCTCTCCCTGTGAACTCTCCCTACCCCCACTCAGGGGAAAAAAACTTTAGTGGACGTACGAAGGGAACAAACAAGAAAATCTCACAATACGTTGAATAATAGGCCCATTAATTTACACTTTTTGCGATCACATTCCATTCACTGAGTCCATCAAATGAGATTGGATAAGATTTTTCAACTCTCCCTCTCTCATCTCTCTGATGAGAGAGAGAGAGAGAGACATGGAGAGAGACAGAAAGAGCTTAACATATTTCCTCCATATGAGGAGGACCCGCAACACATCACAAGCCAAGGAAACCTTTTCATTCTCATCATCATCCCTGAAGCAAATTCTCCATTTTTTCCATTCTGGTCCACCAAGAACATCTCCAAGTCTTTTAATCTTTTTACGGCTTCTCTCTCTCTCTTCTTTCCCATCCTCAAGACTAAGTGTCCATGCAGAGGCACTTTCCAATTTGCTCACATCCTTGTATTATCTAGTCAGGAGACGTCTCATAATCAGAATGGCTACTACCTTATAATAAACACTCTGACACTTTTTCTCACTAATACTCCTTTTTCATCTCTCTCTTTCTCCGGGAGAGAGATGAATAGTTTTTTTCCGGCGAGGAAAAAAGTGGGATCGCACAAAAGTTATTCTTCCGATTTTTGCTATTCCCTTTTTTTTATTCCGTTCTGACCATGCTATTAACCATTTCCTCTTGAGATAATGCACAGAGATCTGTTTGAGCCCATCTCGAGGATACAGAATTTTTTTCTAAACTTGGTGAAGAATAGATACAGTATACACCGTTCGGATCCATTCTTCACTTTCCGAGACGTTCTATATGCGGGAGAGGAAGAGAAGAGAGAGACAGGCAGAAAAAAGACAGAGAGAGTCCATAATGATGAGTGGGCTCTCCCAAGGAAAAAAAGAGAGGAATGGAGAACTCATCGTTTATTCGAGAAGAAGAAGGGAGGCTGGGAGTCATTTATAAAGGAGAAGGATGTAGAGAGAGAGAAGGAGAGAGAGAGAGCGGGAGAGAAAGAGAGAGAGACTAAGAAAGTGGCCATTCTATTTCCCTGTCGTACTCCCTCGTCTCCTTCATGCCTTTACATGTGTGTCGGTGGTGTAAATAAATGTCCTACGATGGGAGCCCGGCTGATCCCACGTATTTGTATGTAATCCTTGTTCTGGAGCAAGCTCCTTGTACTTGTAGTTCATTTTTTACGGTCCTCCTTTGTTTTATACCTTCCTGTCTCATAGCTCCTTTATCACTCTTCACACTGTGGCCGTCTCTCTCTCCCTTTGATTCTTTCTCTCTGTCTCCGAGTCTCCTCTCACATGGTATAAGTCCACTCTTTATCACAGTCTCCCCCTGACTTACACCTTTGATGATAATGTTAAGTCTCTCACTTGAGACGGAGCAGAGAAAGAGAGGGAAAATAGAGAGAGTGGGAGGGAAAGAAAGAGAGTAGGAGAGAAAAGAGAGAGAGTGAGAGAGAGACAGAAAGATCAGTGGAGGAGAAAGAAAAAAATGATCCTCCACGCAATAATAGAAGGAAGGAATAGAAAAAAAATCAGTCCAGTCCTCACCCTTCTACGGGGGGGGGGCGAATCCTTGGGAAAAAAATCGAGCAAAAGCTCAAAGAGCAATGACAGGAAAAGGGATTTGGGAAGAAGGAGCCTCGTCAACACTTTAGCCACAAAAACTCTAGTATTTTTTACGGACATCTAAAGGGAGTAATGGGGGAAAGGGAGAAAGAGAGTGTGCTGAGGAGAGGGCTAGGGAGAGAGAGAGAGAGAGAGAGAGAAAGAGAGAGAGAGAGAGAGCAAAAAGAGCAATCTGGTAGAAAAAGAAAGTCTTAAAAAAGAGAGAGAGATGAAGAGAGGTTGAATGGAAGAGTTGATTGGTCGCTCCTACATTAAATAGTAATTATGAGATGTTAAGCATTCCGCTGCCTATTTCCCTTTTTTACGACTCTTTCCCTCTACCTCGCTCCTTTGTTGTTTTTTTTAATACTTTGGGACGCAGTAGAAAACGAGGAGGAGGATTGAGCATTGTGTTGTGGGGATAGCACTTTAATTCCTCTCCGGTTTATGTGGATGCAGTGAGGGTCCCTTTGCCTCTTCCGTGGAAATTATACTGCTGCTGCAATGTCAGAATAATGATCAATTCTTTTTTCACATGATTTTAACGGGACTCAGCGGTATTTTAATTCTTTTTTTCTCCTACTTTCATTAAATTCTTCAACCCAGAATTATCTATCTGTCTGGTCATAAGGAAAGTTTTTGGGGATTTAATTCTTAATCTTAATTCTTGGCTATTTTTTGCATCAGTTTGATTTTTTCAAAGGGTAGAATCTGTTTAAAATTTCACTCTCTTCGTACAGATTGCTAATATGAAAGTTAATTCCCTTTCATATTGCTGCGTGAATTCTTCCACGTTTTTCAGGATTTGGTATTAAAAAACTGGGGGGAAAATGAAGGCCATGCTGAGGGCATATTTCCCAGAAAAAATTCACTACTACAAAGTCCAGGCACACACCAAGAAGATGATGGAAGAAGAGCCCCAGAGTGATGAGAGAGCTGACAGGTTCAACAAGCTTCAAATTGTCAGCAAACAAGAAAAAAATTAAGTGACTCGGAACCGTGGGTTTCGAGAGAACCCCCAAAAAATACTTTTTTTACAGTTTTTTGAAATGCAAAAAAAGGTACAGGTTAAACTGCAATGCAGTAAATCGATCAAAATCAATAAAATGTCTGAACACGGAGTGTTATAGGCTTGAACTATCTCCTGTGAGTAGAAAAAAAAATTCCTACCACAATCAAGCACTCTCTTTCGCCCCTTTCCCCCACCCTTTCTCCCCCATCATACTCCAGACAGGAGAGAGTCAAGGGTAGGGGGAGAAAGGAAGAAAAAGAATTTCTAGGGGAAAAAAAGGGAGTCAAGCCAAAAAGGATGAAGAAAGCGTCTTTTGCTTCAAATATCCATTACTTTCTCCATTTACTTCTCTCTCTTCCACCCACTCAGCAAGTGAAACGCAAATAAATCTTCGATTCCTGTCATCTTGAGTTATGCCATAGAGAGAAAAAAATTAGCTGAGGAAAAAAAAATACTGGAGGGATATGAGCAGTGTTGGAGGGAAGTATAGAATGGATGGGAGAGAGAGAGAGAGAGAAAGAAAAGAGAAAACCAGCAATCATTTTCTTTTTTCTGGCCCATCAATAAAAGAGCATGGAAGTCACTAATACTTGTAAGCATAATAATGATGATGATGATAATATGAAACATGAGTCTTTTATTTGAACAACTAAGTATACGCTTTTCCATTACGAGGAGGAAAAAAAACACATTTGCTCCACAATATCACCCTGGGCCTCAGAACCATCCCTTCGTCTCTCTTTCTCTCTCTCCCCTTTTCTTTTCCAGAACATCACAAGCTCAGGCAAACACCCTCCTGGAGCATTTCTCCTATAGCTATTCAGGGTTTTTTCCCACCCTCCCTCAAGGAATTCTATCGAGGGTGTGCTTCAAGACAAGCCCTTCTCAATAATCTCCCAAAATTCGACTAAACATAAACTGTAGAAAGTGCATTTTTTTTCATTCTAGAATTGGTGATTAATGAAAGGGAAATTTGGATTTTTCAAATATTTTTAAAGCTATTATTTTGGCAAAGAACTTTAATTTTGTACTTTTTTCAAGTTGATGAGAAAGAATGTGCAGCATTCTAGTACATTGGAGCCATCTAATTTGCAGCAGTTTCAGAATTTTCCCAATGAGATTTGGAAGGATTTGGATAAAGGATCTGTCATGCTTTCCCAATTTTTCTCGCATTTGTCAGTGAAGCCATTTAGCTGTTGAGGTAAGTGAAAGAAGGAGAAACCAAAATGTGAATGTGATTCCACCAGCCTCGCCAAACATTTTAATGCTGCTGTCCACGTTGCTACCATAAAATTGAATTCCCTTTAAATATTTTTTACCCGTATAAAAAAAAGGAAGAAGAAGGGGAAAAGATTTGTTCTCTCTCTCGTCTTGAATTTTTTTTAGTCAGAAAAAATAGGTGAGTATAGGCAATTCTCCTTGTGGGTATGTGTATGAATTTCCAAACATCCTCTCCTGCTCCTTTTCCCTATCCTTTCCATTCAATTATCCATAGAGCTTAACAAATGTAAAGCTTGCAGTGTGACGGCAATTGAAGACGTGATATGAAACTGAAATGTCTTCGCCTTCTCCCTTTCTCTCTCTCCCTCCTTTTCCAATTCTCTCCTTTTTGGTATGTCATGTGGCATGTATGTATACCTGCCTAACATTCCCTTTACACATGAGGGTAACCCATGGATTTCACGTGTAAAGCATAAGATCAATTTTTTTATCCCTTTCTCTCTCTCTCTCTCCCTCACTCACTCACTCTGTCTCCGACCCTTCATAAATCGTCAAAGAGTTGATGGGTTGCGAACAATTATTTCGTAAAGGAATTACTTTTGAATGCAGTTTGATAAAAGTTAGGAGTAGTCAACGTCTATAGCGAATATTTTTTTCCGAAAAAAAGAAGAGAGAGAGAGAGAGACAGAGAGAAAAAAGAAGGACCGTCGCAAGTGCGAGAATTTTCGTTTGAGGTTGAAGAAAGAGAAATTGATCGATTATTACTTGAGTCATTAATAAAATGTCATTCGCTAAATTACTTCATACCTTATATATACTAGCAATATTGACTGTTCTTCGTCCTGTAATGGATTTTTACCTCAAAAGTAATTGTTTGTGAGAGGAATCTCTCCAGTTTTTTCCCTCCCTATCTGTCTCCTTCCCACCCTCTCTCTCTCCTACTCCTTTCTTCTCTCATGCCTAATTAAAGTGTTGCTGAAGGTGATTATTTCAGAGAATTGTGTTTCTTCCTCGTGCCTTCAAGAGGAAAGGACAGAGGAAAAAAACAGCTCAGAAACTCTTTTCAAAGGGTTTCAAAAGAGAAAGAGCGAGAGACAGAGAGAGAGGAGGTATAGCCTGTATAAGTACAGAGCATACAGGATGGTAGATGGGAAGAAGGAATAAAAAAAATGGAATTCCTTGAGCTGAAAGGGTTGGGTGATCGGAGCCTTATTGGTTATTGAGGCGGCTGGGTTTTATTACTAAGAGAATTTTTATTAGGAACCACACACACACACTCAGTCTCAAGCAGTTACCGAGGAAAGGGACTTGCTATATTCTCCGAAGAATGTTAGATGGAGGTACGAGAAGAGAGCAGAGAGACACAGTCCTTTGAGAAATGTGTGGGAAATTGGGAGAGTCAAGGGAATGCGGTGAGGGAAGGGAGAAAGGAGCGGGAGAGACACAAATGAGGCCGAATGTGCTTCAGTGTATACAAGGAGCCCGAAGGGGAATAGAGAGGGAAAAGGCACAAAGAGAAAGAGAGAGAGAGAGTGAAATAAAGGGAGAGAAGGGAGGAATGGACACAATTTTTCCACCAGAATGGAACAAAAAGGCCGGAGAAATTTGGGAGGAGAGTGCCTATGAAATACATGGACAAAGTCGGAGGGTGAGAGGATCGTGCTGGCACCAGCAGCAGAATTCCATTGAAGTAAAGGAAATGAGAGAGAGATGGGGAGCTAGTCCAAGGAGAAAGAGGGAGCAGACTAAAGAAAAACCACCCCAAAAACTCTTAGGCTTATGTTCCAAAAATCCCTTGAAGGTGAAAAGAGAAAGTATATCATTGAAAAAACCCTCCCCCAAGAATTTCCTTGCGGCCCCTCCATCACCCTTCACACCCATTCCTGAATATAGTCAGAAAAAACGTGAGGATATTTTGAATCTCGGAAAGAATCAATTTCTCTCCTACTCAAAAAAATTGCAAATATAAAAAAGAGTCTAACCAATGAGAAGGAAATAAGTGGAAGAAAATTGTTCGATTCTCTCCAAGAAAGTTCTCTTAAGCCCTCCTCCAAGGAAGGAGAAAGAGGGGGAAAGTACATAAAATACTCCTAAAGTTATGATGATATTTATGAGGGAAATGGCACTACATTGGCAGTACTTGCGGGGGATGTGTTTTCTCCAATAATACTCTTACTAGTGGTAAAAGCCGTGTGCGGAGATTTTTTTTTATGATCGCCCTCCCTGTCAAAGGTGCATGAAGGAAGGGAAAAGAAAGGAAAAAAATCGGGGAAGAAGTAATGGAACGAAGAAAAGTGGGAAAGAAAAGGAACGAAAGAGAGAGAGAGAAATCAGCTTTTATTTACTTTCGCTGTAGCTTGAAATGACGTAAGGAAAAAGCAAATAGGAGGGGAAAAAAAGAAGGCATAAATTGTCGATTATACGTGAGGTATGTTGACAGAAAGGAGAGAGAGAGGGATCAAACATATACATGTTTAACCCAGTAGAAAAAAATACATTATATATCTACCTCCCCGTCTTTTGTGTGCGTGTGTCTGTCTCTGACTGCTGGGGAAGAAGAAGAAGAAGGAGAGAGTACGTGAATTTTTTTTTCTCCACAATTTTTCCCGGGATTGCCACGCGGTTTTTAAGACGTTTTCGATTTTCCATCGGAAAAGAGAGTTGCGGGTTGAGAGAGTGGGAGAGAGGAAAGGATTTCACCTTTACTATACACTGGTTCCTGGGAGTAAGTAATGTTTCTCCTATACTCTTAAAAGGGAAAAAAGGAATACAGAAGGAGAGAGAGAGAGAAAGAGAGAGAGAAAGAGAGTGAGAAGGGAAAAGGGAAGCACAGTGGAAGCGTGGATGACAGCTCACACAAGATTAATGATTAGACGAGCTCTTCAAAAGCACCCGAAACGATACGAAAAAGATTGGGGAACCTGAGAATCCCTCCGCAGAAACACGAACATGCTCCACACACGCAAACATACCAGAGGAGAAGAAGACGAAGACGTAAGGATGGAAAAAAGACGAAAGAGAAGGTTCTACCACCAATGTCACTGCGACGGCCAACATCCTCTATTTCGGATTGCCAGAAAGGGGAGAGACGGAGAGGGAAAGAGAGAGAGTCGGAAGAAGTGGGATAGGAGGAAGAGTGGGCTAGAAGAACAGACAATCACCAGCCTTTCATCCTTAGTCCTAATAGCTAGCATAGCTTTGCATAAACTATAGCATCCATCTATCTCTTTGGAAACCACCACTAGGACGATAAGGAGGAGGGGGAGGGGGATGACGGGGAGGGAGAACTCCTACTTCTACCTGCCCCCTCTTCCGAACACAGGAAGACGTGGAGATCCCGGGGAGGGGAGAGTCGGAGGAGATCTCTCCTCCTCTTCCTCTCTACACTAATGTATATGTGGTGAGCATAAAGCGGATCAATCCATATTTCCTCGCTCCCTCTCACCCCCCTCATCCCTCTCATACTCCTCCACCAACTGCCTCCTCCTTGTGTGTGGAAAACTTAAAACCCTCATGGAACATCCACCCACTCAATGTCTTTCTCTCTTACTCTCCCTCCCTCTTACTATCATTTTCCTTCTAACTTTCTCTTTTCACTCTTTCTCTCATTTACCCTCTCCCTTGCACTCATAGGCTCTCTTTCTTTCTCTTTCTCTCTCTAGTTTTCCCTCTTCTTCTCTCATTTTTCTTTCAACTTTCTATTTTCCCTTTCTTTCTCTTTTCTCTCTCTAGTTTTCACTCCTTTTCTCATTTTCCTTCTAACTTTCTCTTTTCCATCTCTTTCTCTATTTTTCTCTCACTCTAGCCCTCATACTCTCTCTCCTTCTCTTTTCCCTTTCTCTCATTTTTCCTCTCTTTCTTTCATTTTCTCTCTGTCTCTCGTTTCTCATCTCTCTCATTTCTTCTCTCTTTCTTTTATTTTCTCTGTCTCCCTCGTCTCTCTCATTTCCCCTCCCGTTTTCTATCCCTAGCTGTTTCTCTGTTTCCCTCTTTCTCTCTCCTTTTTGTCGTTTCCCATCTTTCTCCCTTTCTCTCATTTTCGCTCTTTCTCTTTCTTTCTATCAACTTGTCTCTTTCTCTATTTTTGTCTCGTGTCTCTCTCTTTTCCCCTTTTTTCTCTTTCTTTGCTATTTTCACCTCTTTTCTCTTTCTCTGCTATTTTCGCTCTGTTTATCTTCTGTCTCTCGCTTTTACTTTCTCCTTTTTTCACCCTGTATCCCCCTCTTTCCTTCTCAACCGTCTCTGTTCTGAAGTCTCCTTCCGCATTCCTCACCTCATCTCGTTCTGTTGTCAGAACCAAGATATTTGTTCGGAGTCTCGCCGTTTTTTTACACTCACACGAGTCATCACAGATAGCCATTAAGCAGATATGTATACTGCTCATCTCCGTGTTTACAAGACTACTGCGGATACTGGGTCTAAACACTTTTTCCTTCCACTCCACTACTCTTTCGGCTTTGTATGTTCTTTCCCTCCAGTTTCTTCCTCCTCCTCCTCCTCCTCCTCCTCCCATCTTCCTCGTCTTTCCTCAAGTCAAAACTCTTTTATAAAACTTTGGAGTCATCCCCTCCCCCACCCACCCTCATCTCTGGGAGAGCATAAGGAGGATCTATAGATGATTATATGTTTGTCGTAAAAATCATATCATTTTACCTAAATTACAACATTGTGGAAGAGCTTCTCCCAGAGTCTACTAACCCCCCAGTCTCGCTCTCTCCCTTCCCATTTCTCTTCCCATCTCTCCCTATATGTACTAAGCAAGGGTGGTTCCTCTTGAGCCCCTCGCGTGTGGGTGAGAGGGAGAGAGAGAGAGCGAGTCTGACTAATGCCTCATCATTTCAACGACGGATACATATGCAAAGATTCTTCCTGGCCATTTCCTCTCTTTCCACTAGCTAGTCTCATTCCATCCCTCACTAACCCTTCCCTGCTCTCTTGTGTGTTTGAGACGTGTCCCTCATTTATCATACACACCGGTTTACACTCTGCTGGAAAGATTCAAAGAAAAATTAGCAAAAAATGTCAGGCAATCACACCGGAGCGTTTTTTAAGACTTTCTCTCCTGTGCTCATCATATCTTTTTTTTCTTTCCTTCCATCCTTTGTTTGCTTTCTTCCGCCTCCTTTATCTCTAACTTTCTCCATGTTGTCTATCTGCTCCTGTCATTTACTGCCGTTTACATCTCCCGCCTCCCCTGAAAGCTCCTCAATTATCTCTTTCCCACCCCTCACCGTCGACGGTCTCGCTTTTCTCTCTTTAATAGAAAGAGTCTCGCTATCTCCCTTTCCCCTGTCTCCCTACTTCTCTTTTCCCTGTCTCGTTTTGCTCTTTATTCTCTGATCTTCCATAGCTGCATCATTGCAGTTAACCAGCTCTATCATTTCTCTCTCTCGCTCTCTCTCCCTCTTCACCCCCTGTATTGCCTCAAGTTCTTATTTTCACCCCCATTCATTTCATCCCTCGCGCCCCATCTCCTCCCGGCCTCATTTTTTCTATATTTCCCTTTCCTCCCCCATCTTAGTTCTACTACTATTTTGAAAACGACAGTTCTCAGCACAATTCACTTCACCCTCGACTAGGCTTACCCTTGCTGAAGATTTCTCACCCCCTGCCTGTCCATCCCCTTCGGATGGTTCCTCCCTCTCGAAAGCCAGAAGTATTTCCCCCTTTGAAATGCCCGTCTTCAATTTTTTGTCTTTCTATTCATTTCCTACATTTTCCCCTTACCCTGCACATGCTTTCATCATTTGAAGATAATTTTTATAGGAGGTAGCGGGGAAAAGTTGAAGTTGAGGGAGTCCCCCCGGATTTGGGTAACTTCTCACCCCGCACGGAGTAATGTCCCTGAGCTACTAATTTTGTATGTGTGACGTTGCTGCGTCATAAAAATCCTGCGGCGGGGTCCTTCCAATTCCATTTAATACTTAAAGTGAGAAGCAATACACTAGCCAAAGCTTGGCCGAGTATATACTTGGTTTTTACATGCCTATAAGTAGTAAAGACGTCTTGAAATCGCTCCCGATTTTTTCTTTAAAAATGGAGCCTAGGCTAAAGGCTAAGACAAGTATAAGGGATGATTGCTGGAGAAATCCCAAAAAGTTTTTTTTTCTTAAAGGGTTTTTTTAAGAGAGGGAAAGAGAGCCAAAAAATTGTTGAGTGAACACCTTATCCCAATATTTGTAATCATAATAATGGGAAATTTGTTGTAAATCAAACTTGTTGGTTGTTGTCGGGTTGGGTAAAGGAGCCGTCCTTATCTGCCTATAGTCACCATGTCTCCCCCTTGTACCCTCTCTTTATAGGTATAAAGATGCAAAGCCGTAAAAGTGCTAATCTACAATTTGGAATCGGCTCAAAATGGCTAATAAATTGGTCGTAAAAGTTATATCACCTTTTTTTACGGCGTCCCCCTTTCTCCCTTGCCGATTCAACTTACCCCTATATAGCTAGTAGTCGAGGATATTCTCATGTTTTTTTTCTCACATTTTTTTTGCGCCCTGCAGCTTTTAAGAACAAGGAACATGTTTTAAAAGTCTCGGCATGTGTATGCACTAAAAGGTGTGTGGGGGTCATGTGGGAATTCACTCCTTTGCTTCTGGTGTTGTTTTTACAAAGAGAGTCGGACTACTAGTAGTCAATACCAGGAACAATGGTAATAGTCCCGGAGAAAATCATTCCCTTCTTAATTCCAGTCCCTCTCCCTTTCTTTAAGAAATTTTTTTGTCCCCCCCCCCAAACGTTGTATTAGGAGATTCTCCAAAGAACTAAAGGGAAAAGACAAGAAAGTCAAAGGATAGGAAAACGGTCGTTATTCCTTTTACAAAGCAAGAGGAAAAAAGAAGAAAAAAGGAGGAAATGGAAGAATAAAAGGAGACAGTAGGTAAAAATGATGGTATAATTTCTGGAGGAAAGAAAATACTTATGTGAAACGATTGAAGCAGAAGAATAGCCTCGTTTTCCCTCCTTTCACTACAACCAGACAATGGAGACTATAAGGATTGATTTGGGGCAAACTTTAGATATTTTTCTCTTTCTCTCTCTCCCTCTCTTTGCTCTCTCTCTCTGTCTCTTGGTATCTCCCCGTACAATTTTGGAAGCGGAGACGAGCAGAGTGCCGTGACATGGGAAGCGATAAAGGGAGACAGCATTGATTTATGTCGCATCTGTCCAATGATCACCCCAATGGAATTAATTAAAATGTCAAGAATTTTGCGTACAACATTGTTTGTACTGATGCCCGACCATTTTTATGGTATAGAGCAAAAGAGAGAGGGAGAGAGAGAGAGAGGGAGACATGTGAAGAGATAGGGGAAAGTAAAGAAAAAAACATCCTTTCTTATCCTCATCCTCCTCCATCTTCCCACCAGAGCGTCTATACCGGGAGAAAGCAGAGGAGAGGGAGGTAGTTTGGGGGAAAGCATTAGGAGTGGCCGTAATAGGAGTAGTAGTCCTCTTTAGAGGGTGGAGGAGCTTTGGGAGAGAGAGAGAGAATCAAAGACTCAAGAGTGAAAGAGGAGGAGGGTGAGGGACAGGGAGGGGGAGGGGGAGGGAAAGAGAGGAAGATGTTTTGTGTATGTGGAGATTTCTACAGGGCGCATGTGTTTCTTGCCTTTCGCTCTTTCGCCCATTGCATGGGGAGAAGGCTCCTCTAGTTGAGAGGGTGATGAACGGTCGATATTGGGGTGAGCCCTAACGCCATTTTGAACAACACTCTCTGTCGCCCTCTCCCTCGGATCCCCCTCCCCCTCCTTCCCTGTGGTGGTGGTCGTGGCACAAGGACTTTCCTTCTAGTACTACTTACTCTCCCACTCTCCCTAGTATGTATATTTTCTATTATTGGCTATGTATCTTGGAGGGAAAAGTCTAGACGTTTGTCCTCTTTCTCTCATTCTTTCTCTTTCTTTCTCCTTTTTTCTCTCTATTCCCCTCTTTCCTCTCCAGTTTTCTCTGAGCAAATCAGGCAGACCATGCATGAACAAATGTCAATCTCCAATCGAATTCTCTCTCCGTTTTATATTCGAGCAATCTCTGTCAAGAGCCACAACTCTTGGCATAACTTTCCTCCTTTCTCTCTCTCTTTCTCTCTCTTTCTCTCTCTTTCTCTCTCTTTCTCTCTCTTTCTTTCTCTTCCCTCTTTCTGTCATTCTCTCTCTCTCTCTCCTTCTCACTTTTCTTTCGTCCCTCATGTAATACTTAGTAGTCAGAATGATTGCCCTGGGTAATCCCCTGCAAATCTTATCCTCTAAAATTGAAATCTTTCTACTCCTACACTCTAGCAACCCTTTTCGTCTCCTACTTTGCTTTCCTTTCCTCCATTCTCTTCCGTCTCTCTCTCTCTCGCACGTCGTCGCAAAATACCGAAAACTACTAGACAATTCCACGCTATTCTCTTTCGCCATGTACTTGCATTGTTATGGGAACTCCCTTATTTCCTCACACCCCTTGTGTCTTGCCCCAACCCTATTATCGTATCTGTCTACGTACTACTACCCATTTTTACTAGCACACGATATTCTTCCCCCTACTCCTGTACAGTTTGAGGAAATCAGGAGTAGTCAGCACCTTATTCCTCACACGCCATTTCCACCTGTGCCCTAACTTCTAAACTTTCCTATTCTTCCCTTCAATTTTTTTCCCCCTGTAAGTCTCATCTAAACCTCTTCCCATGAAAAAAAACAAGCAAGAAGTATGGGATGTGCCCTCTCATTCCCTTCTCAGAAATGACCCCAATGTAAATGAACTTGAAAATCCTTGAGAAATTCAAATGTAAGAGTGTATTGGATGGAATTGAGATGGAAGAATATGGCAAAGATTGACTATGATACATATGTGGAACACTGCAATGCAAGATCACAATGGAAGATCCACTACCAGTGAAAAGTTGCAGAGATAAAGAGAGAGTAAATGCCCAAGCCCATTTGAGACGAGCAAAGCCATTGCATTGCAACATTACAATGAATATGATAAAAAAAGGGCACACACCACTACAAAGGATAGGATGAGTGAACAAGTTGGGGAAAAACATTCTTGCGGTTTTCTTTAACCATTTTCTACATTGAAGAAGCATACATATTGAGAAACGAGAGAGAAATACAGATGCATAAAAAAAATGTAACCTTGTTGTGAATTAAATTCATTGCCAAATGAAGCACGATTGGATTCTTTTTTTCCCGCGTCTCTCTTCCCTTTCCCCTCTCATCCACCACCTACGACTTTACCTTCTAATGTTCTTTGTGAATAAACAAGTCACTTTCTATCATGCAATGCCCAATTTTTCCCCTCCGCACTCTCTCTCCCAAATCTCTCTCTCTCTCTCTGTCACACCATAATTACAGTAGCAATAAGCGACACACCATTCCAGTGCTTGTTCATGGAAAGCTCGGAGAAAAAGCGTGTGACCGGCTTCGCCGAGAGAGGGAGAGGGGGAACAAGTGAGAGAGAGAGAGAGCGCGCGGGAGGGGGAGGGGAACCCAGCATTTCCTACACTAACTTTGTCCAAGTCATAATGGTAGAGTCCACCGACCATTAAACACATTAGTAATGTCTTGAACAATCCTTTCCTACAATGCCCAGCTCTTTCATCATGGGAAATGCGAAGGTGAGACGAGTAGCTTCCTTCTCGTGTACAAATGTGCATGTCTTCCTCTGTTACCTATACATATGTATATACACACGAACAATGAACATCTCCGCTCGATTTAAAGGCTTATTTAAAGGCTTCTTCCTTCTCTGCCTCCCTTCAAAGTGGATGAGGTCA
>JAQGBT010003979.1:0-17872 GCA_034698585.1 Disparrhopalites patrizii | reverse complement strand
GAGGGACAGTTACCCAGGTGTGACATAATACACAGGGCATCTCTCGGGTATGCCATGGGCTAAAACCTAACTATATTAGGGTCTAATATATTCGAATTTCCGATTGAACAACGAAGACAAAAATTTCAAGAGCATTACCTACTAGATTCTTAGAATGTTAGTCCGCAAAGCTGTCATAAACAAAACATGAAGGAGAAATTTAAAAAAAAAAAAATTATTTTTTTAAAAATTGATTGCATAATTTGAAACACGGGATAAAGTATCAGTTCTGATTATCTTCGTACCCAGCGCAGGAAATGATTCCAGGATTAACCGTTTTTGCAAAAGAAATTAATCCATGCAAAATTTCATCAAAATTTGATCGACTGGCTGAAATTTACCACCTGCGATTTATTTTTGATGAACTCAAATTTTAAGAAGCGTGGAAAACGTTTTTTTAACTCATTTTTTGAGGTAAATATTTTACTTTTAATACGTTTGATTGAGAAATATTTGTAAATAGAATTTTGTAATTTGATGCGCGATATTGGCGCCATCTTTTGCGTGTGACTGCAGTTACGTCTAGGAGAAAATATTCCATTCAATTTCAATTTTTCCGCGGATATACATATGTACATGTATAATGTTTGTATATGTACAAAGTACAAGGTTATATAGTACACAACATTCTTTTATTATTTCCTATTGCTCTTCGTGGAAAACAGCAACAAACAAAAGCACAGAGCTGTGGGAGCACGAAAAATTGTGTGCGGGAATTTTTTCCCCGTTTCTGTGTTTTTTTCGAATTGGAATGAAAAAAAGTTTCTCGATCGGATTCTCGGAGTGTGAGATTCACCAGAAATCATGCACAGATTGTCAAATTTTAGTCTGATTTCAATGTAAAACGAGCAAAAGACGAATGAGACCATCATTGGGTCATTTTGTCGAGAAGCATGAAAAAAGACGTCTCTCTTCGACTTTTAGCTTTCACTTCTTAAAAAATAGTTTGAATTACGTTGTACTGCATTTAATATAATTGGAAATTGGAACCACGCTGTTTTTTTTGTCGTCCGATAATGACGATTATCGAATTACATGAGGCTAAAATGTGAAATGTTTAAGCGGTGACAACAGAACCCGGTGGTTGGAGCTTTCGGTTTGACATGAAGGGAAAAGCATAAGCAGGTCAGTAATACATAACTAGGTCAAATGAAAATGTTTTAATTAAATGATCATATTAAAGGAAATTAAATGTTCATTATGGGGAATACCGGTGACGCAGGGTTTGAAACTCTAGTTGGCCTTTGGAATTGACATTATAGTTTTAATGTTTTGCTATTACCAATATGACTGTTAAAGAATGTGTTTGTTAAAATTCCCATTACTACATTACTAGTTAATTGCCTATAGTAAATTAATGGCATTGGCAATTTTGTATTTGCAGGATTCTGAAAGGAGACTTTTTGAAGTGTTCAGTGTTCTCAAGAGTAAAGACAGGGAAGCTACCAGATGGAGGATGACGATGACATTATCTTTTGTGGGGAGGCAACTCGAGTCAATTCAAGTTTTATTGGGAATAATGTTTACAATCATCCAGCAGCTTCAGTCGTTGAAGGATCATCAGCTCAAGTATCTTTTAACGCCATTGACTGTCTCAGTCCGGCTTCGTCTAATACAACTGGAACAGACTTATCAGGGGATACGGATGAAGTTCAGGTTATTGGAACGAGGTTAGTTGCTCAGACTTTTTTTACTATGAATTTTGCACACACGTTTGTAATGATATCGATGGTAAAATTAGGTATATTTTGTGGATTTGAGTTTAATTCAGCAATTGCTCCAAAGTTGGAGTACTTCAGAACTAAGATTTTGATGTTGCCTGCACAGGAAATGTCATGGGTCATGGCTCATGGGGAATACGTGTCCAGTATCTAGTATCTACTTATCTATATTTTACAATTAAGAATTCAGTTACAAAAGCATGAGCGCTTGCTGTTTACAATTTCGGCAATTTACATTTGCACATTGTCTATAGCGTAGAGAATAATGACAATAATGTGTTGTTTGTTGAAATTACTAGGTGCTTACGTAGCATAGCAACATTTGTATGCATAAGTATGTCTGTCTGTCTGTCTGTCTATATATAGATATATATATATATTTTGTTAGTAGTAAAACAACTTGTACGCGTTATATACCAGTGCCAGAAAATGCTTTTTAACTGGAGACATGGGTCACGATTTTGCGTGCGAGTGAAAATCTGAAACGAACAGTTGTTTTCAGTCTATTTCGGTTTTTGCCATGATTTATGATACTTTCCCGGGTGACATCATTATCTTCATTCTTCTAACTTTTGATTCTTGTGACAGTTTTGGTTCCACTAAAGCGAATGTACATATACCATCCATCTTTTGTTGAGTTTCAAAATACTCTCCTCAGTTTGCTGTATACTCTGTTGTGCAAAGCTTTTAATGTAAACGCAAGTTTTTATTTATTAAAGTAATAATGGAATTGTGTGTTGATTCTTTCTCTGCCTAATTTCCAAGTGCTGGCAAATCTTGTTCTGCTCCAACCCAACAGTCCAAACCGGGGGAACAGGGGCAGTCTTGTACTTTAAAGGCCAATTCGAAGTGTAATACTTGTGGGTTAATTGTTCCTCGGTCTCAACTTTTCGAACATATGATGAGTCATGGTGCCATGTATTCCTGTCCATTTTGTCCGTTGAAGTTCAATAAACGAGACGTCACCCTGCGTCATCTGAAGACGTTCCATGCTGAATCAGTTGCAATGGCGTAGGTTTACTGCTTCATTGCTTTCAGAGCAAGAACTACGTCATTAAAATACCTATAACAGTGAATTCAAGTTACTGCTTGAAATACTCCTTTCTGTTTCTAAATCACCTGCTCTAGTTTGTATTATTTCTACCTCGTTAGCAAGTAAAATAGAAAAATGGTTTTTAATCATTGTTTGCTTCTGTCGGGAATTTTTGTTTGTCACACTTAATCCAGTCAGTACAAAGTAATCGAGTATATTGTATGTAATTATATTGAGTACCTATGCCTAATTGTCACTTACCTATGTATTGGTTCGTAAACAGGGTACGGATCGAAAAACAGAAGAGGGAGATGAGGAATAATAATTCGGCAGCAGCCTTTAGCAACGGTTGGAAGGTCGTTCCCGTTTCAACGCCTAAAAATGGAAAAACGATATCTGCGACGCCTGATGTGCACTACTGTGGTTGTTTGTATTGTTCGGAGAGTTACCCCAATCTATCAAAGTTGAACGTGCACCTGTACGAAAACCATCACAACGAATATGATAGGTTAGGAAATGCTACTGTAATCCATGCTGAAGGAGTACATAAACTGTGTGTATATATTATATAGTATATAGATAGTGACACAAGCGCAGTGATTCAATTATGTGGTCGACAGAAACATAATAATAACACAATAATCTGTGTTTTGATTTTTTAAAGGTTGGCGAGAGGACCAAACAATGAAGTGAAGGTCCCTTCGATTCTTGTAACTGCTCCTGCACCAAATCGTGTCGCCCGATTTTGCGAGTTTTGTGGGACTTTGTTTCCAGATGAATATATCGCTAGCAAACATAAACAAACGTGTAGAATAAACCGTGATACCCAAGCCGTTATCGCCAACCCGTACTGCCCAATTTGTAGAATGGCATTCGTCGATCTCAGCGAGTTAAAAGCACATTGCAAGAAGACGCACACCAGTGTTGAAGCGGATAGACTAAGAGTTTGCGATGTGTGTGGGCTCTTTTTTCCTAATAAAACAACCTTGATGTTTCATTTGAAGAGCAAGCATACAAGATCCGTGTTGTGTGACATTTGCAAAAGATCGTTTCCACAGCAGGAAGATTTTGCTATGCATTTGCATACCCAGGAAGATTGTTGGAAGTGTCGAACAAACTTTCTCAGTATTTGTGAATTTAATTTGCACATACGAAAACATCTGCACTGGGATAAAAGTAATTGATGACATAGGGCAATTAATGGCGTACGTTTGTTGTGGCAAACACATGTTGTCAATAAATCTGTATTCGCGTCAGCTGCATCAGACTTTGCAATTTCGGTTACAAGTAGATGCAACATATGGCATATTTGTTATTTTTATAAGCAAATTTATTTGTCGTCCGAAGACTTGATTACTTGTTTAAAAGTAATCACTACAATGTTACACATACGCATTAGGCAATCAAAATTTTGTTAAACTATGAAGTTGTTGTTGTTCGTGTTCAGCCTGTTTCAAATTCTCGTCAATACTTAATTTTACTTTTGAAATTTGATGTGCTGTTGATTTTGATAAAACTTTGGTTACAGACATTTTGGCGTAATTATGAGTACATTTTTAATTTTCAATATGAACTGTAAAATAGCATTTTATTTTTGTATGTAGATGGAGGTATAACATTTGTATTTCACAATAATTTCTCACGGTTTAGCACTAATATAGAGAATGTAAAACACTATAACCGATATGGCTTCTTACACGTGCGGCCAAGTGCCATTGTTGGAATAACAGGGTTGAACTTATCTGGAATATACTGGAGTGCTGTGCACTGAGGGGCATTCCCTACCTTGCTTGGCACTTGCATTTGCAATCATTTCCCACGCAAAGCCCTGGAAGTTAACAAAAGAATGATGTTAGCTGTTACATATTGGTGTGTTAATATTAGACATTAATTTAGCCAGACTGTAGGATTTCTTCGATCAATAACATTTTTTCTTATTACTTCTTTTCTTTTCGTATATAATGGACTTCCTTGTTGACTTTACCTGTATAGTGTGTTGTGTATAATATTCAACGCTTTTGTATATTTCAGATTATTTTTAATATGTAAACGGCGCTCGAAAAAGTGTTTTATTATATTGGGATTTGTACATTGCGCTATTGTGTAATATGCCTATATATTCAACCATGCGGACTAGAATTGAAATGGTTGATTTTATGGTCAGTTGGTTCGAACGCATTCAATATTGACCGATTTGTATACATATATGTGCATATAATTTATGTACTCGTATCATGGATTTAAAAGTAATTATTAAAAGGAAAACATCGTCGTCAGGAATGTTTTATTTGGTACCCAGTGCAGTAAATTGTTCGCAGAACTCTGGTCGAAAGCAAGTTAAAAAACAAATTGTACTAATAAACTAATAACAATTAATTATACTTTCGAATAAATGTGATCTTGTTTTTGTTACCTGAAAAACACCCTTGCACTTCACAGGAAGTGGTGCAGCAATGGTGGGCGACTGAGTCCTTAAAGTTATTGTCGCAGCAATCGGCCTTCACCTGGGAGGGTAGAAGATACGTTGTAATAGTGTTAGGTTGTATTTGAAGATTTATTCAACAGGTAACTTAATTCGAACTTTTTTTACCTGGTTGTCGGCGAGAATGCTGCAGGTCAAAAATATGAGAAAAAGAGTGAATGCTCTCGTTTTATTCATTGTTCGTCCTAATGTTACGCCTATATACTTTAATTTTGTTAAAATTTTAGCTATCAAGCGCGTCAAAGATCGAAAAAGGAATGTGGACGATGAAAGCAAGAAGTGGAAGATTCAAGTGCGGAAGACGGCAAATGGTCCAATAGTTTGAAGGAAAGTTGTAAAAATACAAAATCGTTTCTCCTTCCAACAAAATATTTAATACAATGAGTTGCTTGCGGCTCATCACGACTTAAATATGTGGACGTACTACGTAATCAAATGCATGTAATGTCCAGGTCCAGATAAGCGTTCCCAATCATTAGATTCTTAATGCTAGTCTTAGACGCTTTAAAAGTTGAAGCTCACCATGCATCAAGAGCTCCTTTATCGCTTTCTCCCCTCTCCTTTCAAGGAGAGTCTGCAATTGACGTAAAATCCTATCTCTTTATGTTCTAGAATTATTTACATTGACAAAATGACTTATTTTTGAACAAGTTCGTGATCACAAACCACCAAGATTATGTAACCTTCGTAGCCCTAACCAAGAAAGCTACGTTGATGGCATAATGTAATAATGTGCACGTGTTATGTTCCGATGTTTATAGCAAACAACCATTTCTTTGCTTAACCTGTTATGTTCGCCGGTAGTAGTTGAAATCTGAACATGAGCCTAAAGAACCTTTAAATAGTATCTAAACACTTGTCATCTATTTTTTGTTATTTGTTTTAGGTCGATGAATTCCACGTGTTGACAGCTTCAAACGTATACAAACTGTGTTTTTGAATGGCGGAAAATACTTAAATGAAAATGATGTTTTTTTTTCTGCTGATGTTGACTAATCAAATACTGATGGGGAGCATTATTGAAAGAACATGGCTAAAAAAGTCCAATATCACAATGTGGGGAATGTTTGGTGATATAATTGTGTGAGGTAACTCAATTTCCGTCGAAGGTTAAAGGCTTTCTCATGGGACATTTTCGGCATTGGAATCTCCGGGTTACCTTCCAGGGCGTCCGCGATGCGATTGTTGAACCTAGCATATGTTATGGAAATAATTCAAAACAAATTGTAGTTTGTCTTGCATGGGAAAATTATTATTAAAAGGCATGTGCAACATTACATAACGCACGCAGGCTCATTTTTAAGACGTATTTTTGAAAATGTCTCAACGTCTGCATTTTTTTTTGGCGCATTCCACCTTTTATCAGCCAAAAAATGTAATAAATGTATGTACCTATGTATATTCATATGAATTAACACCAAAAATATTTCACCTTGGAATGTGGAACTGATAATACTGCATCACTTCCTCCCGCCACACTTCTGGCGGGGACTCTACCTGGTTAATAACAGAGAGTATCATCTCATCCAAATACTGGAGATTTTTATCCAAGCATAAATTATTGCAGAAGCTCGTGCTGAACATCTTGAGCAATTCGAAGTGCCGGTGATTCCGGAAGGGCACAACGCACAGGAGGAGCTCTAAAAACAAGTATTAAATTCTTTTTCATTTATATTTTTTTTAATTCCTAATTTTAGTACCCCCATAAATGTACATAATTTTTTTTTTTAAATAGCTGAAATGAAATTGCTCGTACTACGAATGCACACTAGCACCAGTCCCAAGCTGGACTCTTTCGGGTCCCAAGCCTCCGCCTGACACCAGGGAAATGTTTCCCCGGTGTTAAGCAAAGGAAAGAGAACGGTGCCATTCGTCTTTAAACACGGATTGATTTCCGAGGTGGAGTAGGAGAAGAAATGGAGGAGGGGCGGGCTATCTGGGAAGCTGTCCGGGATTTTGACATTGAAAAATAGGAGGACATCCTCGTACAAGGAATGTATCGGGCCTTCCATTGCGACTGAGAGGATGTCCTATACAAAAACAAATTTAAAAAAAACTATTAAAAACGAATAAAGGTATTATTAAAGCAATAATGAACTCCTTTTTCCGGTGAAAGTGTAATAATTGAAGAACTGAAAAAACGTTAAAAAAATTGCCAAAAGTAGTACCATTCTATCCCTAAAAGTCTTGATCCATATCCCGGGATGTCCATCCCCACTATAGAGGAGAATATCCTGTAATAGGCGGGTGTAGAAGAGCTCATAGCTCTCAATCCGGGTATTTGGGGCTAGTCGAGAAAACTTGAAAAGTGCCGGGATTCGGTCCAACATTTGGAGGAGAACATCTCCTGGCCCCAAGATGAAGCTGCTCTTCCTAATCCCAGCCTGGACCAAATTGCCGAGGGAAGGGATGGATTTCCCCCGAATAAACCTTCCGTCGGAGGCGCCGTGAAATCCGGGCATATGTTGGAAATTCCCTCTCATCCGGATCCATTCCTCCGTTAAGGGATTGTAAAATCCCGTGGCCATCCACTTTTTCATGTTCTCGGGCCAACACCAGAGTTCTTGGGGGGAATTGTTGCGGCTATTGTTGATAGTACAGGGTCTCACAATGATCATCCCATTGTCACCGACTCGCTCAACCACCCCCACGTTTGTTACTTGACACTCTTCTGAGGAGGAGAAATCCTCCCAAGTCACGATGCTCCCTTTGTTTAAATGACCGAAATCGGGGTGAAGCTCCACTTCTTCGGGGCGGGAGTTGGTATTTCCCACGTATTTGGGCTTGGACCCGGGTAGGTATTTGTACCAATTCGTGGCCATGAGACCCGCTAATTGAAGTCAAATATATTCAAATTGGGAGGGATTAAAAAATGTAAATCATAATAGACTACATAGTCTCAAGGAAATCAATGTCAGCCTCTAAATCAATTAATTTAAGTCAAAGTGGATTTAAATCGAAGCAAAATTAAATAGGCATAAAATTAATTCAAAGCCGAAAAATAAATCGGAAAAAAAGTAGTTCAAAGTGAATTTAAATCGAAGGAAAGTTAAATCAAAGTCTATAATTAAATCGAAGCAGAATTAAATCAAAGTAAATTTAAATCGCAGCATAATTAAATCATTACAAATTGAAGCAAATTTAAATTAGAGCAAAATTAAGTCGGCATAGAAGTAATTCAAGAAAAATTAAATCGGCATAAAAGTAATTCAAGAAAAATTAAATCGGTATAAAAGTAATTCAAGAACAGTTAAATCGGCGTATGAAATTAATTCAGAGTTTAAGTCAAAGGAATATTAAATCAAATCCCAATTAAAACAGAGCATAATTAAATCATTGCAAATCAAAAAAAAAAATTAAGTCAAATTAGAGCAAAATTAAATCAAAGCAAAATTAAACGCCATAAAATTAATTCAAAGTAAAATTATACTCCATACAATTAATTCAAAGCAAAATTAAACGACATAAAATTAATTCAAAGCGAATTTAAATTGGTGCAAAATAAGTCGGAACAAAATTAATTCAAAGCGAATTTAAATTGGTGCAAAATAAGTCGGAACAAAATTAATTCAAAGCGAATTTAAGTTGACGGAAAATTAAATCGTGACAGTAAACCGGAACAAATTAATTCAAAGCGAATTTAAATCGAAGGAAAATTAAATCGTGACAGTAAACCGGAACAAAATTAAAAATCAAATAAAAAACTAAATCGATAAGCATTACATCGAGAATCAGATGCAACCACCATGCCATAATATTTCAAGAAGGTCGGCTGCTCCCCCACTGCATTTGAAAGCTTGACAATTGTCCCGGATTTAAACGTTTTCACATCCCCGCCCAAAATTTCGGGGAAAAAGGCCCCGCTGGACAAATACTCCAGTCGCCGGAGGTAACTTGGCCATGCAACGCCCACCCAACTCTCCAGCTTGAGGATCTTGACCGGGAAGTTCTTCCCATATAAATGATGGTCCACATTGGACATCTTCAAATGTTTCCACATCTTCAGGGGCTCCGAAGCCCCATCGGGATCTTCTTCAAAGTCACCCTTATGGAACTGTCTGGTCCAGTCCTCCGAATTCGGGTCTTTGGTCCATGATTTTGTCTCAGAACTGTCATTTCTGGTATTAGGAGCCTCTAAATGACCATCACCCAAGCTCTGGAGCCATTCATCGTAATGGGAATAAAATTTCCAGTCATTCTCCCCCCAATATTCCAGCGTGGCCAAGGAGCCAATGTTCCAGGGATGACCCCAAATCTCATCCACAATGACACAATCCATACCCAATTCACTGGATTTGACCTCCCCTCCAGGCTCGGGCTGGCGGTCGTGGAATCCTCGGGGGAAGTTGTCCAGCCATTTTACTTGTAATTTAAACTGGGGGTTTCCACTGATTGTTATTATTTTTTATGTATTATAATTGAAATTAAAATTAAATTAGCATTCTTTTCATAATCCTGCAAACCCAGGTATGACATCCGAATCGTTATTCGAATTCAAATCGAAATTATATTAATATTTTTCTGTATTTTAATCGGTATTAGTTTCATATTTTTGTCAGAAAAGTATTTTAATTGTAATTTATAATTACAAATACATTCGAAATTTAAATTTATTCAAAAGTTGACATTTGAATTCCGATACTTCATTGGTATTCGAAAATTCTTCTACTATGTTACTATTACTAATTCCTGCCTTCAGGCAAGTTTTTTTTTTGCAAAATCAAGGTATTGCAACATTTATTTTTTCAATTGACATTGATACAACAATTTCGTCCTTAAAAGCATCGATTTTGGCAAAATCAGATTTCCGGAATCAATTTATAATTTTGTGTACTGATTTTGCGTTTATTGTAAGCTACAAATTATGCCAGATTGCATTAAAAATCATTTTTTTAAAATATTCGAAAAGTATTTGAATATACGTATTCATATGTCTGAATATTTGAATAAAATTGTATTGGAATTAGAATTCATATTTTAAATGTCCGAAATTTAAATTAGTATTCAAAATTAGGAAAAACGCGTATTTTAATTCGAATTTTAATACCTATTTTTTCGGATGTCATTCCTTGCTTCAAACGCACTGAAAAAAAATATTACCTATAGAAATATTGAAATTTCTGGAAAAGAGAGAATCAGCTTACTTCCAGGGACAAAACCGTGGCTATGGAAAGCTCCCCAGATTTCACGATTCGCCACTTGCCGCCCAAGAAGCTGGAGCTACCTAGCCAGGTCACCTCTTGAAGCATATTCTTTTTCGACAATTTGACCTTCTGACCCGGATAAAGAATTCGGAGGTGGAGTGCGCTTCGCCAGGGCGTTTTGACAAGGGCGTAATCCCCGGGCGTTTTTGGGACGCTTTGTGTCCAAGTGTGGGAGCATTGGTCCCCGTCCGGCATTTGGAGGATGGCCGTCCGCTCAATCCGGGTCACGACGCCCAGCCAATCCTGCTTGAGCACATAGGACCCCACGTTTACCTGTGAAGCCTATAAAATAAAACTAATGTTTTGGAATCTAAAAAGAAGCATGATTTAGGCGCCATTTCATTTTTCGGTGAAGATTTTTATAGGTACGTCAGTAGATTTAGGTAAATACTGGTTCAAAGTCCGTTATCAGTTAATTTATCCTCATTTCAAACTTGAAATTGTCCTTGACATTGAAGTTTGCGCCGATACCTGGACAACATTTTTGAATTCGGTTGGAAAACTCACTAAAAAACATTCCAATTTCAAGCTTGAATTCAAGTTCCATGCATCGGAATTAAACGTGTAGATGTGTAGAACTACATCAGGAATTAATTGGTAATTGAACTCACAATTGAAACTCGCGACACTAGCGTGTAAAATTGCGATTTCAATTCAATTCGTTGTAAAGAGTCGACTGTACATGGATAATAATTAGGGCCAGGCACATTTTAAGCTTTTTATTATAATACATATAACTTTATTTTATTATTATATAAATATATAAATAATTCGTACACTGTACACATAATTGTGGTTACCAATCAAGTTTTTTCTAGATAAGATAAAAAGAGCACTGTATGCTAACCAAAAACATTGGATTTATAGTTAGAAAAACATAATTGCAAGGAAATCCACAAAATGTTAAGGTTTATTACTTTTTAACCTATTTCAATAGTAATTTTTAGCTTCAGCAAGCTCGTAATTGCACTTGATTTCGGGCTGAGTTAAAAATCGGAAAATCGAACTCGACAATTTAAATAAACGTGTAAAGTTAATTTTGAGTATTTTCAAAAAATTCAAATGGTCCATATGAGTACATATGTATCTGACTACAAGTGTTCGAACTTTACATTAAACTTACGACCGAAATTGATACTCGCAAATTGAACTTGAACCGATAAGGAACTTTATTGCAGAGTAAGAGTAAAAGTATTTTAGATTGTTCTTTGTTCGTAAAAATTAAATGACTTTTTTCCTGTCTCTTATTACCTGCATGGGTCTCAATTTAGCCAGGGGGACATTGGCAATCACTTGATTGGATGGCAACACCTGAACCGTCGCCAATCTGTCCACGACCACAACATTCCCTGACCTCATCGAGGCTCTCCGGACATGCATACCAATGCTCAGGCGGCGCTCCACCAAGAAAATCTGGGATTTTGGCATCCAAAAAAAGCAGAAAATTCACACAAAAATGTCAAAAATAGTTCGCAAAAATGAATGGAATAAATATTATCTGTGGACAATGCATATACATAGTGTGTGGAACAAATAAAAATTAACTGGAACAAAAAGGCCCAATTATTTTACGTGTCTATCCCCAGCATTTTCCAGAGTCTCCTCCTCCGACTGGAACCAAGAGACTCGGAAGTTCTGGGTGAAGCCCCAATCCAGGACAGATTCCAGTCTTTCCCCATGCTGGAGGTTCTTGGGGTAGCAAACGACCCCAAAGTCCACCCCAATGACCCTTGAGCCCTCCTTATTGTCCTTGTTGACCTTCCCCACGACGTCATTAACAAAATACCGGGGGATTGATGACGAAGAAAAATTATTATTGTCATTCCGTACATCCTCTTCTTTTACTGGCAACTCTTCCTCATTTGGAAGCTCCTGGATGAGAAGAAAGCTCATTTTTTCTTGCCAAAAAAAAAGGGTTTGAAACGCAAAATAAAGATTCATAGGACAATGTGAAATTGATTCTGAAAAAAAAAACATATAATATTGTGATTCAGCATTATTAAAAACCAGGCTCCAAATCGTAACGAAAAGGTGTAAGACGGAGATGGAGTTAATTACAAGGGGAAAAAAGTTCCTTGGGCGTGTCTTTGACCCTTTTGAAGGACGGAGCATGATAGGGGAAAGCAGAGAAGAGGAAAGAATTTATTCCGTACCAAAAACACATGGAGAGTGGATGGAGAAAGATAAAAGGAAAATAAAGAAAGACGTTTGTTTTCCTTCCAGGAAGAAAAAAAAAATAGAGATGTGGGAGCGTGTACAAAAGGCATTGACTATATATTCTTTATGCTTTCCCTCCGTCTTCCTCTCCTAAGGACTTTCTCTCTATAGACTTTAACAACTATTCCCTGCTCGGAGGGAAAAAAAAACAAATGAAAAAGAGGAAGGTAGAAAGGAAATGAGGGAAAGAAATAAATTGCAAAAAAAAAGACCTTGCTTTCTCTCTCCGTCGTAGTTCTCTCTCTCTCTATTTTTTTTCTGGGGTTGTTATCAAAAGAAAAGAGTTTTGGTTGGTTGCTGGGAGAAAGACCTTTTTTTCTCTTTTTTTCCTGACTACTACACTTTCTCCTACTTTCTTGTTGTTATAGTCCTTTTTTTATATAGGAAAAAAAAAAAAGAAAATGCGGCAATGGAGGGAATATGAAAAGAGAGAGAGAGAGAAAAGGTTCTTATTTCTCCCTGAATTTCTCCCTTTCCATCTGACTCTCTCATCTTCTTATCTATCTCATTTTACCTCTTTTTCACTTTTATTCCAGATCCTTCCCCGCACCATTCCTTGGGACTCCCGGACAGACGGAGAGTTTTTGCTTTTTTATTTGCTCTCTTTCTCTTTTTATATATTATGTGTAGCTCCTTTTGTATGCCTTGTACATAAAACCTTCCCTTTCTTCCCCAATTTTCTTTCTTGTCTCGAAATCCTTTTTACTCAACTACTAAAAGAAGCTACTATTTTTTATGCCTTTCATACTCCTTTTTCCTTTCTTTGTATAGCCTGAATATTTGCCCAACCGACCACCGACTCGGTATCGGAACCGAGGAGAGTTTTGTTTAAGAATTAAAGAAAAAAGGAAGAAAACATGATTTTTGATTTAAATATTTCGTTTTTTTTTTGGATGGAGTAAACTGACATTTTGGAAACGTGGATTTGTTGTATTTTAGCCTATCGTGCGTTACTGTGGCTGCTTTGACAGTACCGGAAATTATTCTCTTTAGGAATTGGAACCTCCACATTTTTGGAAAAGGTGCTGGAGACGCTCAATGGGCAGGTCTTAATGGGAATAATTTTGTGCAATAATGTATACAGAAGATTTTTATTTTGTTTCATGCACTAGTTTTTCCAAATTTATTTGAAGGTTTTTTTAAATTTTTTACAGGTTATTCGTGTGAACAAAAAATACAAAATCATTATACGGGAATTCTGTGGAAAAGCGCCCAGGGAAAGTCATTACTATTAGGACAAGCCAAAAGCAGTAAAAAAAATTGTGAACAGCACTACTTCGTTTTCGATAATTCATTTTATTCTTGTTTTGGTTTTACACCATTTAAGACCAATTTTCAGGTAACAATGAAACATAATAACAATCTAAAATAAATGGGATGAAATATGTATGAGTAAATATTTAGTATTCAGTACATTAAAATATGATTTAAAATTCTGTCAATTAAAATATTGTTTAAAATTCTGTCAATTAAAATATTGCTTAAAATTCTGTAAAAATTGAATTTTATACATCAAAAGGCAAAAAACTATAATTCATTGATTTTGAGCCCCAATTCATACTCTATTCTAGAAATGCACGGTGAAGTCTCTCTATAGCAAGTCTCTTTATAACAACATTTCTATATAACAGCATTATTTTTTCAGCCCTTCGTACATGTAAGGTGTATATTTAATCTTCTCTATAACAACTTTTCTCTGTAACAATATTTTTCGCCCTTCCCTTCAGAGTTGTTATATAGAGACTCCACTGTATTCAAGAAATACTCTAAACTGAAGGCGTAAAAAGACCAATATTTCCAGGGAAAAACATAAATTAGCAATAAAAGACACATTTTTAAAGTCGTCTTTCGTATATGTACACGAATTATTTATAACAGTAATAATAAAATGTAAAATAAAGCTAGGTATATTATAATGAAAAGCATAGAATGTGCCTTGTCCTAATTATTATCCATGTTGTACAGTCGACTCTCTACAACGGCTCTTGTTAAATGAGCCAGTCACCGCTATAGGAAAAAAACAGCTACAAGTAAAGCCAGGGAAATTCATTGGAGAAAGTTTCGGTGGGGAATATTTTCATGGTATCCACCACTACAGGGTGAAAACTGTTATACAGAGGGCCGTTAGAGAGACGGAGGGTCGTCAGTACATTGAAGTCTCTCTATAAAAAGTCTCTTTATAACAACATTTCTCTATGAAATTATTTTTCCCGCCCTTCGTACATGTAAGGTACATATTTAATTTCTACATACATATACAGCAACATTTCTGAGTAACATTTTTTTCCTTCCCTTTAATGTTCTTATAGAGAGACTCCCCTGTAGTCCATGTTTTCACCCCCTTAAAATGGGAAATGAAGCCCACACAAGGGGAAAAGTGATCCCCGTTTTTCCCCAGCGTATTGTCGGAGTTTTCACCCCATAGCGGGTTAGTCGGGCAAAAGGACTGGAGAAAAAAAAGTTTTTTTCCTCTCTCTCTCTCTCTCTCTCCACAAATTTCAAGGATTTTGGCTGTCCCAAAAAGTGGGGCATTTTCGCACCAGCCCCCAGCCCCAATTGCTAAAGAACCCTAACCCGATGGTATTGTGACAGGTCATGATTTTCCAGCCACCACCCCCAACCACTTGTGCCGCTTGTTGGTGGTTCCTATAGTAATAAAATCCTTTTTTCAAAAACTCCCATCACCCATGCTTTCTAATGGGGACTAAAAAATACATGTATATTTTATTTCACTCACGTCTCTCTCCTCTTTCCCTTTGAATTTCATTCCGAGAAAAACTCTCTCACATTCTATTTATTATAGGGATACACAGAATGAAGGAGAATCGTATGAGAGCCGAGAATAAAAAGCGAGAGAAGGAACATTTAGAATTGAAAGGAGTGAGTCATTCCCCTTTTTTGTAAACTCTCTCTCTCTCAACTCCTATCTCTCTTCCCATTTTTCCTTCGTCCCAAAAAATTCCCCCTTCCGTCTCCATTTGGACACGTTGAAAAGGAAGTTGGAAGACAGGAGAGAGAAATGAAAAAAAATGATGTAGAGAGAGAGAGAGAGAGAGAGAGAGAGAGAGAGAGAGAGAGAGAGAAGAAGGAAGAACGTCAAGAAGTTTCAATTTACCTATACAATACATCTGAATGCATATGGGACGGACGTGTTGGGGAAGAGTGAGGTAGACAGTGAGAGATAGTGACGGAGAAACGGAGATAATAGGGAGACGGAATGAGATAGGCTCGAGTAAGAGAGAAAGAGCGAGAGAGAGATACAACGAGTAAAGGAAGAGAGACAAAGCCCACGAGGAAGCCTCCACTGAATGCACACACAAGCGAGAGAGATTAAACAAAGAGAGAGCCATACAATACAGAGAGAGAGAGAGACAGAGAGAATGAGAGAGAGATGGAACATGAGAAGTAGTGAATACAAATAGAGGAAGATTGTACGCAGTTAGAGAGAGAGAAACATACAGATATATCGTAGGACAAGGAGACAGAGAGGGTGGATCCAATAGGAAAATAGGGAAAGAAGAGGCCATAAAGACACAAAGGCTCGGATATGTATGTATATGGGAGGATAAACAGAGACAAAAAAAGTACTAACAAAGAGGAAAGGAGACAAAAAACAGACTGCAACAACAGATGAGAGGAGAAGAGAGGTAAAAATGGATGTGCAGAGGAACACTGCAAGAGAGAGAGATCAGACATGAAGGAAGAGACAAAAAAAAAGTGAAAAAAGGGAATTTGTAAGAGGTACACACCATAACATATAAGACGAAAGGAAAAGAAAAGACGTAAAATAAGAGAGAGAGAGAGAGAGAGAGAGAGAGAGAGAGAGAGAGAGAGAGAAACGAGTCCAAAGTAATATAGAGAAAAAATCTGAAGAGATTAGTACGACACAAAAGAGTTGGTACGGGAGAGGAACAGAAGGTTCGGTGGACAAAATAGAGGCAGAAAGGAATGCATATAGATATAGCCGGAGGAAAGACAGGCAGAAGCAGATGGAGCGGAGAGAGACAGAGGGCGACAAGGGGACATTGAGAGGGAAAAAAACAAGCGAGAGAGACGGAGAAAGACAGACACAGGGAGAGAGGAGAAAGATGGACAGGAATGGGGGAGATATACAGCGAGGTGAGACCGAGAGAGAGAGACGGAGAGAGAGAGGACAGAGACAGATGAGAGACAGAGAGCGGAGACAGACAGGCGTAGATATAGAGAGAGAAGAAACAGAGATGGGACAGAGACAGCCAGAGAGATGAGAGAGAGAGACAGTGAGAGGAAGAGGATAGACGGGAGGGCTGATTAACAAAGTGAAAAGAGACAAGCGGAGAGAGAGAGAGAGGAAAGACAGACAGATTCAGAGAGATTCACAGTGAGACATAGGTAGAGAGTAGAGAGACCGACAGATGCAGACCAGAGAGAGATGGGAGAGAGAAGAGACAGCGGAGACAGGCCGACAGATACAGAGAAGAGAGAGATGCGAGACAGAGGAGAGAGGAGAGAAAGGAGAGAGAGAGGGGTGAGAAACGACAGAGAGAGTTGAGAAACGAGAGAGAGAGGAGAGAAACGAGAGAGAGGAGAGAAACGAGAGAGAGGAGAGAAACGACAGAGAGAGGGGTGAGAAACGACAGAGAGAGGGGTGAGAAACGACAGAGAGAGTTGAGAAACGAGAGAGAGAGGGGTGAGAAACGAGAGAGAGAGAGATGAGAAACGAGAGAGAGAGAGATGAGAAACGAGAGAGAGAGAGAGGGGTGAGAAACGAGAGAGAGAGAGAGGTGAGAAACTAGAGAGAGAGAGGGGTGAGAAACGAGAGAGAGAAGAGTGAGAGTAGAGAAAGAAGAGAAAGAGAGGAGACAGAGTGTAGATAGAGTGTGGAGAGAGATACAGGGGTGAGACAGACATATACAGAGAGAAGAGAGAGAGAAGAAAGAGAGGAGAGAGATAGAGATGCAAAGGTGAGAGAGACGTATAAGAAGAACAGATAGAGAGAGAGAGAGGAGAAAGAGACAGAATCAGAGATGATAGAGACACATATACAAAGAGGAGAGAGAGACAGACAGATGCAGAAAGAGAAGTGAGGCATAGAGAGAGTCGTGACAGAGAGAGAGAAAGGAGATCGACAGAAAGAGGAGAGACAGAGAGAGAGAGAGAAATAGAGAGACAGAGAGAGAGAGAGACAGAGAGAGAG
>JAQGBT010003978.1:0-17873 GCA_034698585.1 Disparrhopalites patrizii | reverse complement strand
CTCTGCTTTCTCTTTCTTTTTGTCTCTCTCTCCCTTTCCCTCTGCTTTCTCTTTCTTTTTGTCTCTCTCTCCCTTTCCCTCTGCTTTCTCTTTCTTTTTGTCTCTCTCTCCCTTTCTCTCTTCTTTCTCCCTCTCCCTCTCGTCCTCTCTTTCTCTCTTCTGCTCTTCATTTCTCTCTCGTTTTCTCTGTCTGCCCCTCTCCGTTTCTCCCCCTTTCTCTCTTTGTCTCTCTTGTTCTCTCTCAAATTCTACCTCTGTTTCTTCCTTTGGTTCTCTCTCTTTTTCTGTGTCTTTATCTCTCTGTTTCTCACTTTGCTTCCCTCTCTTTGTCCATCTCTTTGTTCCGCCGTGTCTCCCTTTTTTTTCTCTTTCTCCGTCTTTCTGTATCTGTCTCTCTCTCTTTCTCCCTATATATATTCCGTCTTCTGTCTTCCCCATCATGTCTCCCTCTCACCAAGTGAATGTTGTGAGGTCTCAAAGTGAGTCCACCTGAAAATTGCCGTCAAGGAAGTTTTTTTTTTATCATTATTTTTTTGGTAGATAATAATTTCCTTTTGGTATAATAGTAGTCTATATACTAGAAGAAAGAGTCTTAATACACTCATTTGTAATTGAGCTCTCTCTGGGTTTCTCGTGTATACACAGGAATATGGAATTTAATATGATAAGGCCTTCTCCTCGACAAGATGTAATGCATATATTTCCTTTTATCTCTCCTGTTGTTGTTTTTCTCCCCGTGTATAAGAATACATATCTCCCTCCTCCTCCCGTGGTACAAGAACAATTACGTTTTTTTCTCCTTTCTAGCTTGAGTGATTTAACTCATCGTCAATAAAGAGCAGCTGATGAATTGTAATCTGTAGAAGACACATACTACTACGATGACGATGGTGAAAAAAAAACAGGAGAACGGCGGGTTAGGGGCGCGGTTAAAAAAAAAATAAGAGAGAAAAGAACGGTGAGACATTGGGTTTAAAGGAGTTAAAAGTCAAGGGAATTGTATAGGGGTAAGATATTTGTATGAGAATAAAAAAAAAATGTATAGAAAGAGGGATGAGGTACCCGATGATAAAATCAACGTTGTCGGGTCAGTCCTCATCACTTCCTTGGAGGTGCTTTCCTCTCGCACTCACTTTGATCACACACGGGAGTTGAGATCAATTTTGGGGACGGTCAATCTCATTTGTGTTGAGAGAAAAAAAAATCTAGATTCATCAGTGAAATTTATTAATATTTCCTTCCCAAAAATTTTCCCTCCTCTTTTGACCTATTTTGACTGGAGTGTATCCATTTGTTGGAGCTGGAAAAATAGAAAATTTATCCTTCTCTACCATACAAGTAATTGAATTTAAAATTTAAGTGTTTTTAGAACTTTTTCAAGGTTTAGAAAAGTTATTAAATTTTTTTTTACTCAACTCTTAAAGACTTTTTAAGGATATTAGTGGGGATTGGTTATTTATTTATTGGCAGAAATGTATCGGAAAAAATTGTTGACGTTGGTGTGCCTCCACCTAGCCCTTTCCTGGGACTTTTCGGCCGCCGAGGGGAGAGACAGGGGTGAAAGCTGTGGCTGTCGACCGGAAGATAATTGTCAGTCCCTCCGGGAAGAAGACACTTGCAATGGTGCCAAAGGACTCCAGTGCCTCCAGAGTTACAATCCCCAATACACGGGCTTGGATTCCGAGGATCCCCGCTGGATTTGTGAGTGTCCAGAAGATTATTATTATGATCCGGAAACCAAGGAATGTCGGATTCAAATAGGATATGCTTGTGATCCGGAGGATTCTCATAAGGACAATGTGGATTGGAGTCGTAAATGTCCCGAGAATAGTCGTTGTGCTTCCGATATTGGACCCTATGCCCCCGCCGGGGCTAAAGGAGTTTGTCGTTGCAATGATGGCTTCTACGTCGTTAGTCAGTGGTATGTGGGCGGGGGAGGGAGCATCTGCGTGGAGGACACCAATGATGTGGAGGTGGACAGTAGTGATCCGAAGCTCAGGACTTCATTCAGATTGGACCAGAAATTGAAGAAAAAATTCCAGGATTACTTGCAAGGCCGGTCCGTGGAGTATGACAATTAAATGGAATCATTAAATCACAGCATGTGATGTTTTCCACTCGAAACTGAACTCAAATTCACCGAAACTGAAATCAAATTAATTTTTACTGTTTTTACCAAAAATACTCAGACACATTACATGACTTTTAAATACTCTCCTCCATTTTTCCCATGCTTTTTTTTTAAAAATCCATAATTCAAATTTGGATAGAAACAATTTTGAAAACACAATTTTTGAGTATCTTTCACAACTTTCTTTTCTCATATAAGAATCGAAACGTGTATTAAATAGTATGGATTTAAACTATTATGTACACATTCATGTAAAATCAATGTCGTTTGTTTAATATACATAGATTCGTTTAATTAATTCTTAAAATAATGGAAGTAGGAAGAGAGCAAGAGAGATAGCGAGGGACGTGAATTTTTGAAAATTTTCTCTGACACAAATCTGTCATATATATTTATGGATGAATCAAGTTTGTTACAATATAAATAACATTATTTTTGAATGAAAAAATAAAAGCATTTGACTCCATTTTTGTAAATCACTTTAAAAGGTTCAAGACCTGTGTTACAAATTATCTGACCATGAAATCGGTCAAGGATTAAGGTATAATATGAGGGGGGGGGACATTTTCAAAGTGTCGGCGTCGCACAGTCTCAAAGGATTATTTGAAGAATTAAATCATACTCCATACTCCACCCACTTTGGTGCATGTAGACCTACGTCCAAAGTACGGCAAAAGCTTTTAATAATCTCCATTACATTTTGATTCCTCGATACTCGTCGATAATGCTTGAAAGGATTTGACGTATCCGATGTCTGATGCACTACAACATGCACAGGTAATGCATTTCTTAATCCGCCGCCAACAATCACATCTCTATCTCTTGCCCTTTCAAAAACCATACCTCTCAAAAATTAGTCAAGTGCATATGCAAATCGATAGCGGAGGAGAGTGAAAAATGAAAGCATGGGCAAAAGGAGAGGACAAGAACCAGAGGGAAAGCACGTGCAAAAAAAAATGGGAGGAAAATGATACACGAAAAAGGGTTGAGAAAAACATAGAGAATATTCTAAAAGGCTTAAGTGTGCATGGCAACAATAAAATGGGAAAAATTTATGAAAAAAATCAACGTTTACAAAGTAACGATAGGACAAGGACAATTGTACACATCTTGTAGCTTGATCTTCAAGAAGAAAGTGGGAATTCACTTGTGTAGATGGCGGTTTATCCCTCGAAAGTCCAACGTTATTTTTTTTTTTACTTGCTACAACAAATTTTAATGGTTTTGGTTGTCAAATAATCTACATGGCTGATTAAAAAAAAATGATCAAAATCCTGACTTCCCATCTTATCAAGCGAAAGGGTTGCAAAGGTATTAAATATAGGTGCATTCATATATGATAATAATAAAGCACACACCCTTTAATACCATTTTTTTCTGTCGCAAAATATCCTTTCAACCAATATTTCCATGCTTTTTTTATTCTTTTTTAAAAAAAAATAATCCATCGAAGATCGAAGCACGACGATGCTGAACACCAATACAATGGTATCTCCCTGTATAAAGCTCTCTATAACCAAAAGAAATTTCGCATATTCATGTAAAATCTCCCTTAATATGAAAATAAAACAAGTAAAAACAAATTCTTATGCAGTCACTATATGGGTGTAGTGTGCACCCTTTTTTTTTTAAATATTTATTTCCCTGTGCAAATCCCAACAAAAGAGGATAAAAGTGTTCAATCTCACGTCAAATGCTTTTGCATGATGATGATGACGCGGACGACGACGACGACGATGATGATGTAAGCATTAAATTTTGCTAACTTGGCTCATTTATCATTCTATCAACCTTGGTAAGTAACACACCTTGTTAGCTTTTAATATTACAGCCAGTCCATTATGACTATCGTTGGTCGTGTGTGAATTTTTGTTTTCTTTTGTCCATGTACCATTTGTTGTATGTGTTGTCTCCCTCGCAATAGTTCTTCCTTCATTGTTGACTTTGTCATTCTGAGAAGACTTTTTTTTTCTCTCTCTCTACTATATTTTTTTTTTATTATGGGCACATATAAATCTGCATGTATTTCTCTCCACCATCGCATGCTCGTAATATATGCCAGAAGAAAAAGAATATACCATTAATAATAATGATGATCAGAGACACAATAAATAAATGTGGAGGCATGAAGCGCGTGCAAGGGAATTGTGACATATTCTTTCTGTATACATTTCTTGTAATGTCGTATATTCGCCAGTTCTATAAAAATTTCCCCTTTGTTATAGCTCTATATTACATGTATAAAATTCGTATGGATAAAATGTTGACGTTCTCTCTCTCCCTCCATTAAAATTCTTTCGTGGAAAAAACTAAACTTATACTACAATAATAATTACTCTTCTCGTTACATTCTTGCCATTCCTCCGCTGGAGTGGCTGCCGCCGGAGGTATCAGGAATTTTTGGGCGGCTTCTTGGGAGGGAGAGATATTTTTATTCATTTATTGATTCCTCCAGTACCATGAAACTAAATCTGACAGTCGGGGTTTCTCTTGTAGGTTTTACTTTTATTCAATTACAAATTTTAATTATAAATGAGGGAGGTAACACTGTCACCCTTTGATGTAATGACTTTTTTTTTTTATTAGCGTCTTCTTTTTTTTCTGGCGTGGAGAAACCTGTAAAATATGTTATTTTTATAATTCATTATTATGCTTATATTTTCTCCGTGGGTCAACGGAAATCTTTATCCCTTTCCAATCTTTTTGGCTTCCAAATGGAGAAATATTTCTCAATGAACTCTGATTATGCCCACCGGACCTTCATGAGGGAATTAATAATGTTGCAAATAGGATTAATCAATCAACAAAAAGTAAACATTTTAAAGGCATAACAGCATCATTTGTTTTGAAAATAACGCATAAAGTGCTTGTCTCTATACTAATAGCATTAAAAAATATTTGACTGGATTCGCTCTGAAATCGAGGACTTATTGTTAGGTGAAACTGCAGTCGGTTATTATTTCTCACATATCGTTACATACAATTTGTGCGTAATTACCCAAGTTTGCGAAATTTATTAATGGAACCATTTTATTTTTGAATATTAAATATTTTGCATTACTATTTCTACTATTACTAATATTTCTTATGGCCTTTTTCTGCTCATTTGGTAAAGGAGGATAGAATTTCGGATATGCAAATACACAAAATAAAATAAAAACAAACACAGTAAATACAATTTAGTACAGACCATTTTTGAACCATTCATGTCATGAGACAGGGCAGGGGTTGAAGGCTATTTTAGATCCAGCGGAGATTACAACCAGTATGAAAATGTGCTCTCAGGTGTGTAGCTCAAGGTAATAATTAATAAGCAGTTTTTTTTTATTATTATTATTTCCCTTCTCTCCCAACTGAACTTGAACTTGGTAGCAGGTACACAATTAATGTGAGCAATTCCGCTTACAAAAGTTAGTTTTTTTTTGTCGCTCTCCATTTTTTTCTCACTTGTTATTCAAGGGAGAGAGAGAGATAAATTGGATCTGTGAATGTTGAAGAACTTTTCCATTTACTTTCCACTCGGACTACTTTACATATTTCTAAGTTTTTCGTACATGAGGATCTTTGGCCACCGCCATTTGGTCTGGGTCTGCGAATGGAGAAGTGACAGGGAGATAGAGAGAAAAAGAGAGAGAGAGGAACAAATCATAGCAACATGAGTATGCACACACGCGGAATCTTGAGATAATTTTTTAAATAAATTGCTCTTGTAATAGCTTATCACCGTGAATACTTAATGGGTGTAGCACAGAGAAATGGAGAGAGAGAGAGAGAGAGAAAGAGAGAGAGAGAGAGAGAGAGAGAGGGAAGGAGCGAGAAAAAAAATAAGTAAAGAGTCATCAAAATAATTATTGTTCTATGCATGCGTGTAAAGGGTGGAAGGGAGCATAGCCACAAGTGATTACGACATGGGTAATTGATCAAGGAGTGTGTCTTTTTTTTCTTAATTATTTAAGTGTATAAGCTCAAGTTTTTCCAGACAACGTGGCACATTCAAATTAATAGTTTCCACATGCCTTTTTCCCCCCTTTTAAAAATTTTCTTTTATACTTGTACAATTATTCCATTCTCTCCATCCTCTTAAGCTCACATTCATCATCGGCATCATTATTATCACAATCTCTGATTCTTCGCCAAGATATCGCCCAGAAACGTGTGCTGGAGTTGTGCTCAGGCCGTTTCAGAGAAAAACATTATCAATTTAGTAGGGGAGAAGGCGGAGTATTAATGTACATAATATATATGGTTATATAGAGTCAAGGGACTGTAATTCAAGTTCAAAATCTGCTTTGTAATACATTCTCTTTTAGACAGAATCAAGGCATAGAGTTACTTGAGTGCAAAAAATAGGAACATTCTTGTGTTCTCCTTTTTTCAGGTTCTTTCCGCAAATTTACTCTGTTTCAATTTATGCCCATCTCTTCTCTCTCTTTCTCATCTCTCCCTTTGTTTTGCTTTCCCGTTCTTCTCTCTCTCCACAGGTTCTCTCTAGCTCATTGTTTTTTTCCTGTATTTTCCTTTCTCATTTCTTTCTTTTCTCTTTTGCTCCAGTTTTCTCTCTGTCTCCTTTTGCTCTTCTCTCCCTCTTTCTCATTTTGCGTCTCTCACTCTCTCTCTCTCTCTCGATCTTCTGATGTTTCTCTCTCTTTTCCCCTTTTGTGTCGCTCTCTTTTACCCTTTTGTGTCGCTCTCTTTTCCCCTTTTATGTCTCTCTCTTTTCTCCTTGTGTGTGTCTCTCTCTCTATTTCCCCTTTTGTATCTCTCCCTCGGTTCCCTGTTTTGTTTCTCTCTCTCTCTTTCTTGTTTGATTTCTCCCTCTCTTTCCTGTTTTGTTTCTCTCTCTCTCTCTTTCTTGTTTGATTTCTCCCTCTCTTCCCTTTTATATTTCTCTTTCTCCTTTTGTCTCTGTCCCTCTCTCTCTCTCTCTCATTCCTTTATTGGTCTTTGTCTTGCTTTGTCTCTCCATTATTATTGCTTTATATATCCCTATTTTTCTTGTTTTGTCGCTCTCTCCTTTCTTGGTTTGTCTCTCAACCTGTCCCCCTTTTGCTGCGTGTGCCATTGTAGCCTATCTGTGATGCTTTAGATTTCATTTAGTCATCCCTTTAATGCACGTCCCTCTCTCTTTCGCTTTGTTTTTCATTCTTTGACAAGGCTGGTGCTTCTTCCTGTACTGTCCCAGTCTCAGCTCTCCCTTTCTCAAATACATCTGAACATACGTATAAAACCCGTGTGTCACGGTGTGCGTTAATTTCGCTATTTCCGTCCCGTCACCTTTGTCGGATTTATAATGATGCAACTGCACCACAATAGATCCATATTCCTCTGTACTAAATACTAAATAATAAGAATAATGTTGGACGCTGTCTCTTCCGGAAGGCTGCAAGTGCATACTAATGTAAACATAAAACCAAAAACTAACATAAGTGAAAACATCATAAGTTAAACCGATTATTAGCCTGCAGCAACGTCACCTCCATCACTTACAGCCAGGATACAGATTTAACGGATACTTATGTTAAGATAATATCTGGATAATGGGGTAAGAATTAAGGAACTCACAAGTTAAATTCCGACAAAATATCGACATTTTCTATTTACTGAATTTCAACATTATGATTTCCTTTTCGTGCTGAATACTTTGATTTTCATTTTCCCGTTGATTCATTTAAGGAATTAGATAGAAATCGAATTGAATTGATTAAGATATTGATTTAAAATTGCATCCAGTGTGATGATAATTATAGATAATCTCAGGTAGAAGGATTTTATGATGTCAGGATTTCGACGTCCAGAACTTTGTAATTTATAATTTGTATATATGTTACAATACACTTCAGGCGAAAAGGTGAAGCCAAAGATAGACGCAGAAAGAATTTTTGCCGGCCGTAGGCGGCGCGGGCATACTAGTAGGCGTATAAACGTGGAACTTGCATCAGCTCTTTTGACAACTCAATCAATTTTCCATGGATGAAGAATCTGTAATTGAAATTTGGTATTTGAGCATGAGTGAAGTCATCCATTAGCTGTTTTATGGCTCAGGTAAAGCCCCATACATATGTAATAGAAGAATCCATAGTTAAATATAATGCCGTTGTATGCAGGACGGTTGGGCTAAATAAAAGGAATGGAAAGAAGTAAAAAAAAAAAAAAAAAAAGTCGTGGGATATTTGCTATCGTCAAAGAAATTAGCAGGTTTAGTGAAGCATGTCATGTGGGGAAGCATAATGTTTTCCTTGTCGTGGTTTGGCCGAAGGATCCATAAAGGAGAGAATCAACAATGAAGAGACTGTAAGAAGGAAAATTCACCCACATGCCACTCCTACTTGTCCAATTTGTACGTTAATTTGTGGCTCTTGGGGTCATAAAATTTTGCCAGAAAATATATTCCGTCCTCCTTTTATTCCTACATGTTCAAAGCACAGATTCATAGAGAGGCCGTGTCAGGAAAGAAAGCAGGGAAAGAACGTGTTGTTATTGTAAATCTGTTCCTTTTAAAAAAAAATGTGAAGACTTGAGAAAAGTGTTTTGTCACTACTAAATGAGAAGGCGAAAGGTATTTTTCTTGTATTATTTTTTTTTACCCAAAAATAATTATATAAAAAAGCTTTGAATTTACTAAAATAGTTTTGTCTTCATCTTTCCCGTCTTCTTCATTTTTTCCCCTTCCTCATCTGCATCCATGCCAAGTGTAAGTCACAGATTGTGGAGCATTCATTCTTGGCTGGGTTAAAAAGGAGCCGTCAGTAAATACGCACAAACATAGGAAAATATCTCCTTTGCTCCGCATTTCCAACTCCGCCTTGTGTCCTTGCAATTATCATCCTTTTAGCCGTTTGTTTTTTTTTTTTTGTTTTTTTTTGTCGGAATAATCGGGACACATATGTACGCATAGGAAATGATAACAAGGGAAAGTCTCCGGATTTTCTTTGCTTCTATAAATATTATATGGAGGGATAGAAAGAGGATCTTATATGCATACCAACCCATTTATTTTCATATTGATGCTTTTAGCAAAGAATGTATGAGCTTCAGTAATAACAATAATGGAAAGGAAGGAGGAAATGATGTCTCATCACCAAAAAAAAAAGCCTTCGGATAAAAAAAATAAGAGCAGACTGGGACATAAAAATATTTGATTAGGTCAAACAAGAAACTTCCATGTGAAAAAATGTCTTTCCCTATTATTATTCCCTCCCTTTGGTTACCCCCTTCACTTCTATAATTGCATACAGATCGAGGGAGAACTGAAATTGTGACTAAAAATATTCTGTGTAACAAAAAATAAAATAATTTGAGCAGATTAATGTAAAGAGGGGAAAACAAAGGGCTTATTAACATTCGTGGGCGTGTTTCCAATTTCCACAAAAGAATTGTTCTCTATATTTTTTTAGTAATAGTTACATGGCATGATTCTAATTAAATGCAAAATATTTTGGTTTTATTTTGTTGGTCTAGGGTGCTGCTGAAGCCCCTTGTGTTATTATTGATTGTTGTTCATGTACCACACCAGAGGAAATTTCCATGTCCGTCAGTCATTTGTTAGATTACCAAGTCGCACTCCCCGAAATATGTTTGGTTTGTTTAATCTTGAATAAATAGATGAGAAATATGCGTAATATTAAAAAAAAAAGACTGATAACTGATACAGATAACTATTCGAAAATATCGTCTCTATACAATAAACGAATAAACATTCTTTTTTTTTTAAATAACCCCCCATGAATCTCCAAAAACCTCGTGCCTCTAACAAGGACAAGAAACAAGGTACTACCAAACAAAAAAAGGTTACAAAAAATATGCAACTGTTTATAAATTCCAGAAAAACTGTTTGAAAAGGACCCACGGGAATTACCACATAAAAAAATAGGCTGGGGTGAATCCTCATGTACAAGGTTTTTTTTATTGCCTTTGATGAGGCAACCTTATACCTTTAGGGTCTCTGTAGACCGACATCAACAACAATTGTGACTAATACCTTTAGGTATTTTTATAACCACAACAAAAAAAAAATCGTTTTTAAACGTACGAAAAAAAGGGAAATTTTCTTTCATTTTTTTTGGTTCTTCAAAAGAATTCATAAATAATAATAACAACTACATTTTCTCTGTCACACCGTAGGAAATTCATCCAGGCCGTGCAAAAAAAAACATTTTTTTTGCTCATAAATATTTGGGAGAAGAGCGACGTCCACAAAGCTTCTAAAATAAGGTAATAAACCTTTTCTTCTTCCCTATTTTTTCCTTTGTATGCCATGGAGGAAGAAGAAAAAAAAGATGACGACGAAAGAATATGATAAAAAGGTAAGGAAAAAAAAGGAGTGTATAATAATAAAATGCAAAATAATGTGTATAGCATGTATAATATAAAAACAATTGTATATTTATATGTGTCCATATGCACATTTTATGTTACTCTCTCTCTCTCTCTCTTTCTTTTCTGCTTGAAAGTGAAGGTCAAGGAGTTGAAGTTGTGTGTATTTATGTTGGCCAAATTAAAAATCTGTATATAATATATACACAGGCACATATTCAAGATATGTAAGGAGACATAATGGCAACAGCAGGCTGTCAAAGCACAAGCTCTTTTGTATCTCTTTGTAAAGCGAGACGGCCGAAAGTTATTCTTCCATATTAAGTTAAAATGCCCAGCCTCAATTTTATTAAGGATTTGGGGGAGGCAAACACGCTAATATTTGATACACCACAGCAATGGAGAGCTGTGTGTGCATTTCCACAACAAAATTAATCCTTCCCATCTTGTGTAAGCCGTAGTAGTAGTTCCAATTCGTGGAAACCAACTCATGTCATAACATAACACATACGAGAACATTCTGATAAAATGTTATTCTCCCAATAAACGTTTGCATTAATGTTAAAAAAAAATCCACGCCGACGAACTACCATTTACTCTTTAGCAAGCAGTGGGAGAGTGGGAGAGAGAGAGAAAAATGCGAAGAGGCACGTGAGGAAGAAATGTTTTCATGTAAAGACAACATAGTTACATCGGTAGATCATGGGAGAGAAGGAAATGTGGGGATAAAGAGACGGACGTAGAACAAATCCCTGTAATAGGATTACAGGGAGGAAATCAGAGCGAGAGGGAGAAAGTTAAATCAGAGGGTGAGATTATGCCGTAGCAAGAAAACGGAAAAGATTGCGGAAAAAATGTAAGAATAAAAATGGAAAAGGATTAAAAAAAAGTGTACAAGAAAATAGAAAGGGCGAATGATCCGGGAAATAATGAAATCATCCCAAAAGCAAAAAAAATATGTGTACGGAAAGGTAGAACGGAGGTACATATACATATGTATGGAGAATCACACCATAGTAAGAAACAGAAAGAGAGAAAGAGAAATAATTGAGAAAATCAAAAAAAAAGGAGACAAAAATCAGGAAGAATTCCCTGAAGAGGGAAAAAGGAAAGAAGAGAGCTAAAGAAACAAAGGAGGGAAAAGCACCGGAGGAAAGGAGACAGAGAGAGAAGACTCAGGGAAATAGAGACAAGGAAGAACCACGGCGACTACGAGAGAGGGAGAAAGAGGACAAGGAGATAGAGGAAGGGAGAAATGGAGAAAGAATGAAACGGAGAAAGAGACGAGCTAAACTAATGGCAGGGGAAATTTAGATGAGATAAATGGATAGCCTGATAGGTGAAGAGAAAGAGGGAGAGCGTGTGCAAGAGAGACAAAGTGACAGAGAGAAAAAAAAGAGAGTGAGAGAAAGAGAGAAAGTGAGAGAAAAAGACAGAAAGAGGCAGAGAGAGAAAGAGAGACAGGACGAGAGATGGAAGGTGAGAGAAAAAGACAGAAAGAAGGAGAGAGAAAGAACGACAAAAAGGGAGAGAGTGAGAAAGAGAGAAATAGAGAAAAATAGAGAAGAATAGATAAAAAGAGAAAGAAAGAGAAATAGAGAAAAATAGAGAGACAAATAAAGAGAAAAATAAAGAGAAAAAGAGAGAGAGAAAAGAGAGAGAAAAATAAAGAGAAAGAGAGAGAGAAAAATAAAGAGAAAGAGAGAGAGAAAAATAAAGAGAAAGAGAGAGAGAAAAGAGAGAGAAAGATAGAGAGAAAAATAAAGAGAAAGAGAGAGAGAAAGAGAGAGAGAAAAATAAAGAGAAAGAGAGAGAGAAAAGAGAGAGAGAAATAAAGAGAAAGAGAGAAAAATAAAGAGAAAGAGAGAAAAAGAGAGAAATAGAGAAAAATAAAGAGAAAGAGAGAAAAAGAGAGAAATAGAGAAAAATAAAGAGAAAGAGAGAAAAAGAGAAAGAAAGATTGCAAAAGAGAGAGAACACAACATCTGAGACAGACTGGGAAAACTGAGGGGCGAGTCTGGACAAACAGTGAGAAAGACGAGGAAGAAGGACAGCTTGTTAAGCATCCCTCCGTCTATTAGTTGAAATAGGGGAAATGTATTTATTAGTAGCAATATAAAAAAAACTGGGGGATACCCACAACGATGAACAAATTTTTATGACTCCAGAATGTGGAAGTTATACAGTTTGATTCCCCCTGTGAAAATAAAATCCTCCTCCATACATTGTGGGTAGATCAACTAAATGGATATAAGGTAGATGAATGGCAAAAATGATATGTATATATTCATATGTATATAAATCCCTTGGAATCTCCCTGGACTAGTGTTTAGAAGATCTCTCTCTCTCTGTCTCTTATATCTTCTGCATCCGTCTCTCCCAGAGCAATTGGACAAAATGGTAAAATGGTAAAAAAAAGGGAGGCAAATCTCTCTCTCTCCATTACAATATCTGGAATAGTGAGAGGTACGTCTGGAAAAATAAATGGAAAAATACTTGTGCAAAACTGTGTGTAAACGACTAAATAGCTCAAATACATGGGATGGTATAGTAATAGTAATAATAATGATGAACATAATGATAATGGGCAAGGTTTCCCAAGCCGAAAGGCAGAGCAAAAATCTACTTTTTTTTCTTTCTCTCCCCATACATACCCCAGAAGTACACTAGTCTAACTAATAAAAGTTATGTACCATCCACACTTTATAATACTTGCAAAGAGTTGTTCTGCAAAAAAAAAAAAAAATTAACCACTGCGCAAATCTTGTCTTTGGAAACTTCAACATCTCTCTGCCTAGTGCTCTCCTGTATTTAGTAGTTAGTACAATAATATATGATTGGAAGTTGGTAGTAGTAGTAGTAGTAAAGTATTTAGTATAGCATATACCTTTGCGTATTTTTTGCCCCCCCCCCAAAAAAAAAAACTTTTTTCGCTCCAACTCCGCGTGGCATAGTGCATACACATTTAGAGCTGAAGAGAGGGGCCGTACACATTCATTCATAAATGTTTAAAAGGCCTATTTAAATTCCACTAGTTATTACTTAAACAGTGAAGCGCTTGTTAGTTACTGCCTACATAACACCACACACATACACATTTAGACACTGGAAAAGGAGAGGCATCATAAAAGAGAGAGCTTTTTTTTCTCTCTCCCAAAGAGCTTTATTATCCTACATATATATTCTACATTTATATACATCCAACTCTTTCTCTTGGTTATATATTTTTTTATTATTATTATTTCTTTATTCTCTCCGTCCATTTTTTTTTTCTCTTCTTCTTCTTCTTTTTCTTCATTACCTATAACCCTTTGAAATGTGTATAAATCAACTTTGAATTTTCAAGTGGACCAGACCTTGGCACATTTCTCCTTCAAATATATTCAACTCCTTTTGGAAGTGATTCCCTTACTTGTCGGCGAGCGTGCGGAGCATGAACACTCATCTCTGTATCCGTGATTATACATATGTGTGGTTTTTGGTGTGGAAACTTTTTTTAAATTAAAAAAAAAAATTTAAAAGGGACTCAAAAAAGGGTTCTTTTGAGGAATTAATCTAATAATATCTACCTCAACTTAATTTTTTTCTCTCTTTTCTCCATCTTCATCTGCACCTTCAGTTTGACCAGATGTGTGACGGCGGTTGGTTAACCTTTTCAAAGGGAATCCTATCAAGTGTGGTGTCGTAGTCTGGGAGTAAAGACCAAGAAGATTTTTTAGAGTGTCTCACCGGGGATTTTTGGACAAGTGCAAAAAACCAAAAAAAAAAAAAAACAGTTTGTGTTCAGTGACGGAGGAGATAAGCCGGCAGTGAGAAGGAGGAGGAGAAGGAGGAGGGGAATAAAAAAAAAACCTGAGTATGTGAGTTGTATAAATGGGCTAAAAAATATATAAAGTACATATTTTTCTTCTTTCCCCACAACCTATTTCTTTCCTCAGTTTCTTTTTTAATTCTATCTCTTGTCTAATTGACATGAGCAGTTGAAAGGGAGTGGGGGACGTTGAAAGCTAGCCAGGAATCATCAGCACCTTCCCAAGAGGAAGAGTTTGGGATTGAAATAAAGTAATCTAATATTGAAAAAGAAAGAGAGAGAGAGAGAGAGAGAGAGAGAGTGAAAAAAAAGAACAAGAAAAAACAATAACAACTGTTCAACTGTGAGCTTCTTTCTAATAAACTTTACGAGTACAGTGAAAGGAGACGGACATCCTTTGAGGCGTGAGGTAAGCCAGCCGGTGCACTGCACTGGGATATGTAATTTAATATTGTGACTGAGAGAGAGAGACAGAGAGAGAGAGAGAGAGAGAGAGAGAGAGAAGGAGTCATAAGCTCTTGTGTTAGTCATCACCAAAAGGATGTAGTAGATAGTAGAATTGTAAAGGCAGTTAATAATAATGCCTTCGCACACAAACATTTACTATGGCATTCTTAACCTCTCATCTAGGTGTACGTGTCTCTCTGTATAGTAATGTGTAGGGGGAAAAAATCATTTTTGGAGAATATACTAGGGCCAAGTAGTATTATTGCCATTTGAAATCACTTAGATACATGGAACAAATGTGCAAATCTATACTTTAAAAAAAATCTATATATTTCTATACTTTAAAAAAATCTATACATTTCTATACTTAAAAAAAATCTATACATTTCTATACTTAAAAAAAAATCTATACTTTTGTTTTTTTTTAATTCAAACAGTGAGAAACGGAGAAAAAAACAAAGACCATCGTTTGTGTAACTAAATCCCTTTGTGTAAATCGGAGGAGGGAGAAACATCCATAAATCTTGTTGGTGTGTGTCAGTGTATGTGTAATAATAAATTTTTAAAAAAAATTAAATAAAACAGTGAATAAGAAGAAGGAAAAAGACCAAGCCGAAATGGAGCGAATCCAACCAATGAACGAATTACAGATCCAAGAGAAAGTGGAGGATTTGGCCGGGAAATCCGCCAGGATCCTTGATTGTGAGCAAAATACGATGAGTCAGATGGAGGAAGTTCTTCTAGTCAATGGGATCCCCATCTCGTTATCGGGGGAGGAAGGGGCAAAGATCAAGGAGGCCCTGATCCTCGGGGAGGTCCCCCCCTGTGACCTCGTGAATAACATGTTGATCCGAGCGGGGATCGAAACCAATCCGGTGGAATTGGAGACGACGGTGAATGTCAAGTCCTCCGTGAAGACGTTGGAGCACTCCACCCTCGTGGATTCCAACGGAGTCCTCGTGGATGAGAAGATGAAGGAGAAGGAAGATGAGGATGAGTTCCGGAAGGTCAATGTGGAGATTTGGAGTACGGAAGAGGTCAACAATGCGAGCTTGGAGACGGAGGATCCCCAGAAGAGATTGGATGAGTCGGGGAGTAATAAGAATAATAATAGTCATCATCATCATCAGAAGAAGAATAGTGGTGGGGGTAGTCAGTCGGGTGCCTCGGGGCAGGGCGGGAAGAAGGAGAAGGGCGGGAAGGATGGAGGAGGTCGAGCTTCCGATGACAAAAGTACTACTAATGGCCATAGTCATAACAAAACCTTGAAATCCCTCTTCTCCCCCGGTAGTATTATTAAATCTGGGGGTCATAAAAGTGATAAACATGCCAAGGGGAATCAAAACAATAAGAAATCTCAGTCCCAGAATGATGTGATTCCCAAGGCCGGATCTCCGGCTCCCATGTCCCCATTGGGAGGGTCTGAGAAAAAAAGTGTGTTCGTGGCCACCCCAGAAAATAATCCACCCCTTTCATCCAATAACCCGATTAACCCCCACCAATCCACCACGACTACTACTACTACTACTACTACTACACCGACGGTGCCAAAAAATAAATTCCTCTCCCTCTTCTCGAAAGGGAGTAAGTCAAAGGACAAGAGTAATAATTCCAGTGGGGGGAAGTTGGGGGGAGATGATGGGGGGAAAGGTAAAGATAAGAAAAGTGATAAGCAATCTCCCCCGGAATCAACCAATAACAAATCCAAGAAAAATCATTCAAAGAATAATAAAAACTCCATCACCACCCCCAATTCGGGGGAGAAAGGGTCCGAGAAGATAATCATGGGCTCTTCTCCACCCTCTAATACCCACAATACTCAACATACCCCCAAATCCCCCACCGCTCAGATTGAAACCAAAAAACAAAGTGTGAACGTCAATTACTTGGACCCCGCCAAATCCTTGGTTCATGTCGAGATTGATGGAATTCCTGTACGGGTTACTTATGAGACTTTTGTCTAAAATATTTTTTTTTTAATTTTTTTTAAAAAAATACTTATATTACTAATCATTATAATAAGAATATTAACTAATACATTTTACTCCTTTACATACAGGTATCATAAAAAAAACACTTCCTTCGTCAAACACATTTTTTCAATTAAAGAAAATGCTGTTGTTCACAAAAACAAAACAAAAATCCTTTTTTTGCAAACAAATAAAAAAAAGCAATACTTGCCCTTTTTTCCAATGGGCTTGTGTGTACAAAATACGGGGAAAGTGGTATTCCCGATGCAATAAGGTTTACAAAAACGATATTCCTTTTTTTTTTGTAATAAACATTTATTAAAAACATTATTCTTACACATTTGTATATATAGTTGTACGTAAGAATTCCAAAGGAATCGTAAATTGTAATTTACGTTTGGTTTGTTTTTGTTTTCTGTTTTTTTTTCTTTTTTGTAAATACATTTTTTTCCTCTCGTCTATGAAAACTGTGAATAAATAATTTTACATGTGAACCATTTTTTTTATACTTGTCGCTATTGATTAATTTAACTACTTTTATTGATGTAATTTACTTTTTTTGTCCACTCATTACCATTCTGTGCTGACGTTGGTACACATAATTTTTTTTTGCATTGTTGGGCGTTTAAATAATGTGTTCATTCAATAACTAATTTCCCCTTTGCTCTCTCTCTCTCTCATTCTCTCCACCTTTCTCGTTTTCGCGGAAAAAAATAGTCATCTATAACTCTCCATTTCATACCTATACAAAAACAAAATTCCGACAAACTCTGCTCTACTTCAATCCAGAAGTTGTTAAATGGTACATCGCATTCAGGATGGAGCATAATAATAAAATAATAATAAATAACAAGGGTATATATAATAATAATAAGGAAATTTCCCCTAAAAGACTCCTTGTGTATAAACTGAAGGCGAGGTGGATGGTCTAGAAATACACATGTGTTAAACGCCACCATTGAAAAACTTGTTGTTAACTCCCCTCTTTTTTTCTATATTTCTCAAGAAAATGTAATAATCCTTCGAAACATAATAGTATAAACGAGCATAATAATTCTCCCTATAATCACCACCAAGCTATTGTTTCCTCCTCGCATTCAAAGCCACACGCATTTAATCAACACAATCGAAGGAAAGAAAAATAAAGAGAGAGAGAGAGAGAGAGAGAGAGAGAGAGAGAGAGAGAGAGATAAAAAAAAAA
>JAQGBT010003977.1:0-17873 GCA_034698585.1 Disparrhopalites patrizii | reverse complement strand
ATTTTTCCATCATTTCTCTTATTTCTCTTTTTTCTCTCACTCTGATTTTTCCATCATTTCTCTTATTTCTCTTTTTTTTTCTCTCTCTCTCTCTCTTTGCTTTCTCCATCATTTCTTTATTTCTCTCTCTTTGCTTTTTACATCATTTCACTTATTTCTCTCTACACTTTTCCCTCTCTGTCTTTCTTTCTCTTTACTTGCTATATCTCTGTCTCTTCATGCTTCTTTACTTGTTCGTTTCTATTTGCATTTCTTTCTCATTATTTTTCCTCTCCCTGACTTTTTCTCGTTACTTTTACTTATCTCTCTCCTTTCTCCTCACCTCAACTCTCTCTCACCTTACCTCTCTCTCTCTCCTTTCTCCTCACCTTTCCTCTCTCTCTCCTTTCTCCTCACTTTTCCTCTCTCTCTTTTCTCCTCACCTTTCCTCTCTCTCTCTCCTTTCTCCTCACCTTTCCTCTCCCTTTCCTTTCTCCTCACCTTTCCCTCTCTGGTTTCCTCTCTCTATCTCATCACTTCCCCGGGTCTTTCTCCTTCTCTTCGTAAATTTCCCCTTCTACGCCTTGTTCCTCCATCTCTTTCTTCACTTTTCTCTCGGTGCCTCCGATCTTTGATCCCTCTCCACTCCCCACACAGATCTTGTCCCTGCCTGGATTTGGTAAAGGAAGGAAAGACAATGACATTTGTGCACAGTAAGCATACTTAATTGGCTTAAGTGTGTGTAATGTAAACATAGTGGAAGGCATCGGAGTTCACATTTGCCACTCGAGAGGATGTTATTTTTGGGAAGCCTTTAGCTTTATACCGTGCTGGTCTTACGTTAAATTGTTGACACATCCTGTGCCTATTTGTTTTTTTTTGTGTGTCGCAAAAAATAAATCTGCTTTGCTTTGAATAAACGTGAAGGGATGAGAGGGAAATAGGATTACACAAATGGAGACAAAAAGGAATTGGATGAAGGATGAGACTTGTGTGTGCCTCGAGTTGTTTGTATTATCTGTGATTTCACAGGTAGCTCAAGACAAGTACAACCACACACACAAAGGAGGGAAATTATATGCTTTTGGGATCGTTTTCGAGTGGCTACAAGCATGGTGTTTGTACACGTATGAACGTATGTATATACACAGCTTGTTATATTACAGTTTCAAAAGAGTAGGCAATCATAAATATTGACAGTATGCATAAGGTTTATGTACATCAGCACTGGATGCTGATGATGATGATGATGATGAATTCACTTCTATTCACTTCCTCTCCTCTTCCTCTCTTTTAGGCTCTCACTGTAACCATATAGGCACTTACTCTCCCTTTCAATCTCCTATATTACAATGGTATAAGTATACCTACACAGACCATCTTATTACTCCCTCACCTTTCTCTAAAAACCTATAAAGCACTGACAGAGTAGCTCCACTCTACTTTTTTCCCCCTTGGCCTCTTTCATAATTCTTGAGCTATTCATTCATTTCTCAGCTCTCTTGTTCTTATGTGACGGCGGTCTATGCTTTTTAATAGTGCTATTGAGCGTCTTGGGCTTATCCCATCTTTTCCGCCTTTGTGACTCCCTGCCACATACAAAATTTCCCCCTGTCTCTCCCTCCACAATAATAGTTCTTCATCCTCGACGACATTATTCTCTGTCATTTGTCTTGGACCCTGCATTTCTTTTTTTTTCCTAGGCGTAATGTGGACTGTCCCAACCATATTGGATGGTATATAGGCTGTTTAGAATGATGGAGGGATTGATTTCCTTTTACCCGCTTTCCTTCCCCACACACGTGCAGGTACTTGAAGGTACTTACGGAGATGTTCTCTTGGGAATGGGAAAACGAGAGACTGATGATAAAAGATGATGGACGACGGTCATGTAAATCCCTTCCGTTGTGAATCGAAAGAGTTACTTCGGCTATAAATACCGGGGAATGTTTAACTTCTTAAGTACATCCCTTGTTTGTGTCATCTCCCGCTGTCCCAATCGCCGTTCCCAATCAGTACTTTCTCACAATTCGCCCACCTTTTCTTTATAATTCTATCTCTGTCTCATTCTCTCTACCTCTCCCTCTCTCTTTGGTCTCTTTGTTTCTCTCGCTCTTATGTCTATTTAATTCTCTCTTCTGTCTCTCTCTTAAATCTTTTTAAATCTCTTTTTTGTCTCTCTGTTTAATTCTCTCTTCTGCCTATCTCTTTCTTGTCTCTCTGTTTAATTCTCTCATCTAGCTCTCCCTCTTCAATCTTATTAATTCTCTCATCTGTCTCTCCTTCTTCGATCTTATTAATTCTCCATTCTGCCTCTTGCATCTCTCTAAAATCTGTTTAATTCTCTATTCTGCCACTTGTCTCTCTCTAAAATCTGTTTAATTCTCTATTCTGCCACTTGCCTCTCTCTAAAATCTGTTTAATTCTCTATTCTGCCTCTTGCCTCTCTCTAAAATCTGTTTAATTCTCTCGTCTGTCTCTCTCTTAAATCTGTTTAATTCTCGCTTCTGTCTCTCTCTCTGTAATTATCTCTTCCGTCTCTTAGTTTAACTCTCTCTATTCCGTCTCGTTGATTTCTTCCCTTCAATCTCGTAATTCAATCTCGGTATCTCTCTCTCTCTCTCTCTTGGGTCTCTCTGTTTTACTCTCTATCTTCTGTCTCGTTGTTTTGCTTTCTTGTCTCTCTCAGTGTGCCATTATCTCTCTATCTCCAAACTCATTGTTTCTCTGTCTGCTGCCTCTCGAGTTAACTCTTTCCTTCGTCTCTCTGTTTTATTCTCGCCTGCCTCTTTATATTTCACTCTCTTCTGTCTCGCTGTCCCTCTCTTTAAATTTCACTCTCTCCCTTTGCAACTCCCTCGCCATTCGTCCCTCGTCCTCATAACTCATCCCCTCCTCCATGATTTGAAATCCCGAAGAGTCATCCATCAAATGAGGAAATAATCTGTCCAGCAGTCCGAATCGTATAAAATAGTTTCCCACGTACTTGTAGTCCTACCAGAAAGTGCTGCATCCTTATACCTACTCCTTTTTTCAAGATTATTGACGTGTAAATCGTTTCTCTCTCTCGCTCTCTCTCCAACTCTTTAACAATTTTTTATTACTTAAATACGCATACGATACACACCTGAAGCTCTCTCTCTCTCTCATTCAAATATCTGGACACCAGCAAGCACGGACATCCAAGGAATGGAACGGGAAATGGTGAAAAATGAATGCAATGAGATGATATTATTTGTTGTTCATCTTGGTACACATTTTTTTACAGCACTTGGCTTCTTCTGGTTAGATTCTTCAAAAAAAAACAATGCACGTTGCAGGTGGAAAACTTGACCTCTCTCATGAATCTTTTTTTTCAAGTGTGTCTATTGTACATAACATGAATTTCAAGTGTTTAAACCCCTTGTAAGGAGTGCTCAAATCAACTGAATTCTCTTCGTTTCTCCCTTCGTATCTCTCTCTGTCTCCTACAAAGTAAAGTTCCTTTTCCAATGCTTTCAAATTGTGTGGTTGAAAACACTTGTGTATATTAGTATGTGTGTGTGTGTGTTTAAAGTTTTCAGTGACTCCACCATCATCATCCGCACCATCATCACAGTAAGAACATACGCCAACACACCAAGAGGGAAATGTGGTAGTGATGAGAATCAAATGTGTATTTAGCATTGCACCTTTTACTTACTACATTGTTGGATCTTTCAAAGATGCTTTTACGGGGGAATCAAGGTAGAAAAAAAAACGCGTGTTGATAAAAAAAAACATTGGGAACATGAGTATATGAGTGTGAAAAAGAAATTAAAAAAGAAATATCTTTGTCACTTTTGATGTCTCCCATTCCTTTGATAAAAACGGTTTTCAAAATAATAAATCAACAAGTCTTCTTTTACCCTTCAGATGCTTCCTCCATCGATTTCCTGCGAGGAGGAGGATCCGCCTACATTTATACTTTTCAGAGAGAATCCCAGGGAATTTAATTGGAAATCTATAGCGATGAAGGTACGAACATTTCGTACCAACCCATGCATCCAACCCCATAAGTAATTGTGTATTGTTTCATTCCATCTAGAATTTTATTTTACCTTGTTTTTTTACTGTATGTCACAGGAAACATTGTATTTAGGGGGAAGAACAAGTAATAAGACAAGGTGGTAAGATAAATAAATAACACTAAATCTATGCCATGCACTTCTTACATTTTTTCAAGGAGGATGCAATGTCACGATTTCGGAGATTCGGACTTCGTGTTCATCCATAAAAAATTTATACAAAATCATGCACTCCTCCTTCAGGGGTGTTATGTAACGCGCGGCTCGGGATAACACCACATTAATTTATTTTCGCAGAAACATGAGTTAGCTGTATGTACGGAGTAAGGCTTGCTTAACGAATGTATTTACTTTATACAAATATATGAATATGCAGCATTTGTATACTTCATTTGTAGAGAGAGAGAGAGAAAGAGAGAGATTTAAAAACGTAGTTTTTGGGTGGGAGCATATTATTAGTAACTGACAAGTCGAAGGACTGAGAAACACACCATGTGTATTCAACCTATACACACTAATTTCACTGAAACAAGGTAGAGAAGAACAAAGGTGGAGGGAGAGAGGCAACAGGCGAGACACAGAGGCAGCCGGGGAGAGACAAGCTCAATACATGGATTTCAGGATGGGAAGGCAGAAAGGCGAGGAGCGACTTCGAGGGAGGTAGAGAGAAACAAGGCGAAAAATTATAACAGAAGAGCATACAACAGAAAAAGGAGATGACGAGTGTGCATAAGGTGCGGGAGAGAATAAGATTATCTGGGAAAGAACAGAGGGAGAGCAACAGAGAATAAATGAGGGAGAGAAAGCTGAAGACACAATCGAGAAAGAGAAGAACAGTGAGAGAAAGCCAGAGAACGAGACAATGAGTGGGACAGAAACGCGGAGAAAGAGACAAAGGAAGAGAGAGAGAAAAATCCTTACGAGGAAGAAAGAATATAAAATCTTGAACACGAATGAACTGGTAGAGGCAAGGGAAAAAGAAAAATATAGCAAGAAGGAAAGAATGGAATAGACAGAAATAGGATGGCCGAATACGGAGGGAGAAATAAAGATATTTAAATCACATTGACAGGGATAAAAAACGGGGGAAATAAGAAATTCATACAGAGAGAGAGAGAGAGAGAGAGAGAGAGAATGGTAGCGAGTAGGAAAAACAACAAGAAAGAAAGAGTAATATCGATGGATATGGACCGGCAAAATAGTAGAGAGAGGGAGGCAGAAAGGCTTGAGAAAAGAGAAATATAGAAGAAAAGAAACGTATGAATGAGAGAAAAATACCGAGAGAGAGTGACATGAAAAGGAGAAAAAGTCAGAGAGACAGGGGTGAAAGGGAGGAAATAAAGAGGGAGAGAGAAAGGCATGAAAGAGAGATAAATACACAGGGAGCGAGAAAAGCATGAAAAGTAGAAATATACAGAGAGAGAGAAAGGCATGAAAGAGAGGAAATAAAGAGAGAGAGAGAGAAAGGCATGAAGGAGACGAAAATACAGCAAGACAGACGAATAAAAGGAAGGAAATAGAGAGAGAGAAACATGAAAGGGAGATAAATACACAGGGAACGAGAAAGGCATGAAAAGTAGAAGTATACAGAGAGAGAGACAGAAAGCGATGAAGGAGAGAAAAATACAGAGAGAAAGGCGTTAAAGGGAGAAAAATACAGAGAGAAAGGCATGAAAGGAAGAAATATACAGATCGAGAGAGAGAGGGAGAAAGATATGAAAAAAGAAAACACAGAGAGAGAGAGAAAGGCATGAAGGAGAGAAAAATACAGAGACAGAGATAGATGTTAAAGAGATAAAAACACAGAGAGAAAGGCATGAAAGGGAGAAAAATACAGAGGGAGAGGAAAGCATGAAAGGGAGAAAAAGGCATGAAAGAGAAAATAAAGAGATAAAGGGATGAAAAGGAGATGAATGGGGAGAGATATAGAAAGACGTGCAGCGGGTGCAATGTAGAGATAAACGTAGAAATGCACGAGTGAGATAGAAAAATCTAAGGAGACAAATAGAAAGACAAAAAGAGGAAAAGATGAAGAGTGAAAGAAAGAGAAGGACGACAAGAAAGAGGATAAAAAACAAGAAGACTAACTATTGGTGAGGCGTATGTACGTTATCTTGTGTATACCTACGGTTTTTCTTCAAATGTCCTTCTTCTTCTTCCTGCAGTCAGTTAGTAAAAATCTTAAATGAGCCAATGTACTAATATACAATGATCGGTGGCCGAGGCGTTTGTTGTAGACCTCTCTTGTCTCTCTTTCTCTCTCTCTCTCTCTCTCTCTCTCTCTCTCTTGTTCTCTCCCCCTCACTCAGCATCCACGCGATTTGAACATGTTCTCTGCCGAATCTTTAGGGATGTCTAAACCATTTTCCTTTCACTCTCGATTCTCAGTACGAGAAGAAATCATCTTATCTCTATCACCCTCGTCCATGTGCCTTCGCGATTCGAAAAAAAAAATTTTTTTTACACGCTCGCTCCTCTCTTCCAAGCGTTGAGAGCATCCTCACTTCAGTTCTATTTTCGCACAACTCTCTCAAATCCCGAGTGATTATTGACTTTTCACATTAATTCCGTGAACAAATAACACACTTTCTATGTACACTGTGTCCAAGCAAAAAAAAAAATCAGCAGCAGAAAATAACATCGGCAAATTTTTTTTTTTAAATTGTACAAGGGAGGAAAATATCAAAGGAAACTACGTATAAAGCTGTCTTCAATTTAATAACAAGGTGTCTTTTCTCCTCTGGTGTATCCTTCGTCATTGTTTCACCGAGATTTTTTTGGGGGGAGGGAAGAAAGGGGAAAAAAATTCTACGAGGAAAATATAATACTCTAAAGGACACGCCTTTGAAAATTTTCTGTGAACATCAAGGCATTTTTTAACACTTCTCCTCAGACACTTGTTAAATTATGTAAACGTTTTTGTGACACAAAACACAGAGAGAAGTCCGCAGTTATTCTCTCGTAAGAAGATCAACGAGAAGGGAAGAAGAAGGAATTGCTGTGTTATACAACCAAAAGGAATTGTGTCTTTTTTTTTGTCCTCAGTAAATAACTTCTGTCTAGAATTATTTTGTATGGAAAAATACAAAAAAAAAACCAAAAAATAACAGCATCTCCTGGTGCTTACAAGACACACATTTGGATATTTACATGAGAGAAGGATTTCACCAAGCGGGAGACGCACATCTCCTCCTTTTTGTCACCTTTTCTCATTCATCCGCAAAGAACGTGGCACCATTACAACCACCATCATCACTATCACACCTCAAAACATTACCTCTTCTTTTTGCAAAAAAAGAAAGAAAAAACCTTGACGAACCCCATTTTTCGCTTACAGAATATTAATAAAAAAAATTATATTGTGCAAAAAATAAATAAATAACTAAAGTTTCGTCAAAATAATTATTTCATTAGTACTTTTAAATCTTCACAAGACGCAAAAAGTGTGACTTTTCCACCATGAACTAATCCTCTAAAGGGTTGCTCCAAACCTCCAGAAAAAATAAACAACAATCACGATCAGTGTAATTAACTACGAAAGTGTTTATTTTTCCCTGTGTATTTAGCGTAAAATTATTAAATAAATAGAAAATACATGAAGAAAATTTTTTCAATCGCCCCACTGGGGTACGGTGATGCGTGTGGTGCACGTTCTGTCGAATATTTACCAATTATGTGACTAATTTTTTAAAAAACAATTATTTCTTACCACTAAAAAAAATACGTGTCAACGGCAAATTTTCCTTTCTCTCTCCCTCTCTCTGTTGACTCTCCCAATCATTTATTATTAGTGTTGATGGTGCCAAAAGAAAAAAAAAGATGAGGCAAAAACTGTGAAGGAAAGTGCATTATTAAGTATGTGGTGTTAATTAATTCCTTGTTATTCATGTCACACTGTCACTATTGCATCACCCGTAACCCTTTCGCTTGTCCCAGTCCGATTAGTACGTGGAGCTGGAGAGTCCTCCAAAAAGCTCTCTCAAATTCACGTCCCCCAATGGACGGCGGTGGGTAATGTGACACGGATTAACAGAGGAATCCCACCCATAATATTTTCCAATTCAAAATCATTCAAAAAAAGCAATAAACAAAAAAATCCCAATACTGAAGTGAGTGAGTGCAGTCGTGTAAAAAAAGGGCTCTAAAAGCCCGCTCTTCCCTTCCGCGTGATTCCAAAATCCGAAAGGGTAAGCTGTCTCATTTTTCATTTTCTGCAGAGCCAAATTACAGACATGAACACATAGAAAGATGGGATTACATTGAAAAAACAAATGTATACATATGTACGTATCCCTCCCTTGAGAATAAAGGCACCCACACACATCAAAGACTTTGATATTCTCTCTAAACTTAATTATTACGTAATGCCACCGATCAGGTACTCATTTCTTCTGTAGCACTCTCTCTCTCTCTCTGTCTCTTCTTTATATTTCCCCCCCCCTAATGAAATACATTTTCCTTTCCATGTAATTCCACCTCATTCTCTCCTTTACCCTTCACCCAACATCCAATACTCTCATTACTTCCCGTCCAAACCTCCAAGAATCTCCCCCGGTAAAGGTATCCCCCCAAAAAATTTGGCTAGATACTATGTCATGTACGAATATGAATGTGCATGGAGCCAGACTGTCAGGTTAATCCATTCACTGTCAGTTCCTTGACGGAAGAATTGGTATAACTTTGTCAGTAAGAATGAAAAGTAAAGGAGAGAGAGAGATAGAGAAAAAAAATCCCTATTATCTAAGCTCACATACACGTAAAAGTATGGAGCCTCCAAGCAAAAGCGAAGGTGTATGAAATAATAAAAAAAAAAGACACACACACATAACCACTTGTTGTTAAGCAAGACGATCTGATCACGGGACTCGGCCGTATGCTTTTGTTACGATGATTGTATATATGTATATACATATATATGTATACAAAATAATACAGAAACTGTATTCAAATAGGGTGAGTGTCAGTTTTTAGAATGTACGAAAAAAAGTGCACGGCGATGGCCTTTACACGAAAAAGAATGGTATACATATATACAAACGTTTTTTTCTCTTCTTATTCTTCTTCTTCGCTCTCAAACAGTATCCAAAGCGTACATCTTACATTGGCAGTACAAATGGATATACAGTCAGTTGAATGATCAAAGCCAAGATCACTCGTGCTTTCTGGGCTGACGGAGGGCGACAGAGAGAGAGAGAGAGAGAGGGAAGGGTGAAGGAGACGGAAAGAGGAAAAAGGCGAAGGAAAAGGATGGAGAGGGAGAGGGAGAAATAGCAATGAGAGAGAGAAAGAGACGGAGAAAGAGTGGGATGGAAAGGGAGCGACTGAGAAAGATGTATCGAGAGAGAGAGAGAGAGAGAGAGAAAGGCATATATAGTGGAATAGTGGAAGGAAGAGCACATAAGTAAAAGGAATAGTGATAGGGGTGTGATAAGATTGGTCCAACAGGTTTTTTACCCTTCTGGTCAAGGGAAGCCCCTGAATTCATATTTGGACACAACACCTGCTACTATTTTTGACAATTTAACTCATAAATCCTCCGGAAACCGTTCATAATTCTGAATCCTTTGGATTCCCCATCCCAGAAATGATAGGAGGGTGCGTTGGAAAGGTCACTAGAAAGCCCCGGTGAAGCCCTTTTCATTCAATACAATTCCGTCATAGGAGACAATCAATGATAGAAAGAAAGAGAGAGAGAGAAAGACACATTGTCACAGGATACACACAGAATATGCACGGATATACGTAAGTGCCTATACATATCTAAAAAAAATTTTTTTTGGAAGTGCAAAACATACATGAAAACATACTTGAGACATTGCACATATATTTTTTATGGAGTACGTATACATACATATGTATGTACGTATGTAAACAGCGGAGGCAACAATGCTTGGCTTTTTTAACACACGCACATTAAGATAGAGAATACGAAGAAAAAAAAATTACATTGGAGGTCATTTAAAATGCTCCACTACTACTACTCACTCCTACAGGCCCACATGAGTTATGAGCAAGAGGCTTACATACAAATATTTATGTATATACATATGAAGGAATGGTTGCAACGGGCATTTTGTCAAAAACGGTTGACATCTTTCCATTGTTGGCATCTTTTTCTGCATCAGACCTTCACCCTATTTACCTTTTTTGGCGGTGACATTGCTATTTTTTTCCCAACGTCCGGGCCAAGCAATCAACACTGTATGTCCCGTGCTTTTTTTTTTTTGGATGCATGAGTACATATACAAATGTATCCTTATAGAATAAATAGGACCCACTGTGTGATATCAATGAATAATCACTGGCATTGTAACCTTTCAAAACAATCATCCAAATCATTTCCAGTCCATGAATCAAAAAAGATCTTGTGTGACTACCACCACTAATAATAAAAGACACAATGAGACTGTTTGTATATAGATGGTAAATGTGACGGAAATACTTTTCAAAAGCATTAAATAATCTCCGTATATGTTATTTCCTCAAGTTCATACTTGATTTGGATTTGTACTATTTTCTTTTTGTAATGGTTGTTGACAATATTTATATTTTTGTATCCCCAGGGGTGAGAAGATGGTTGTCAGTCCACTTAGCACGAACACCAACAATACGAGCAGTCTCCATAGTCTCATCCATAATGATACTTCTCAATCCCTCATGGATTCTGCTCGGGTAGGACTGGACTACATCGTGGAAAATGCGGACTACGTCCAGAAACTGGCTTCAGGTAATCCAAATGAACATCCTTTTTTCCTACCAAGTAGAAACATTTTTTTTAATCTTGTATTAAATAGATAAAAGGAAATATTATTACTACACATAATCCCAACTCTGTACAAATCGGATTACATGCCCAAAAAATCCATGTCAAATAATTAATACTGAACCAACCTACTGAATGGATACACTTCTGGAGGATTGCTAAAGGAACTTAAGTATTTAAGCCTATCCAAAAGGAATAAATATACACACCCCTATTTTTTTATACACTCAATTGTTTTACAAAATAATTATTCCGCCAATTCCTTCCGCTTGTTTTTTTTAAGGTGGACATTTTTTTCCCCTGTGGATATTAAAATAAAGGGTGGCACAAGCAATCAAGTGACAAAAGCAAAATATATTACTCGGATCTAATTATTGTTGTGCGTACACGCGGTGTGGACAGAAGGATTTTGGTTGAATCCCAGCACACTTGGTATTATTGGGTGACATAATCGATTTGAACGCTCTTATGCAGCACTCGCACGTAATGAGACATGGCCAATAAATTGTAATGGAAGGGGGAGACGAGAGGGAATTATGTATTGAATTATATGACACACGTGCAGTAAACAGTTATGTCTGTATACGCATACAAACAAAATGGATAAGAGCCTCCTTTAAGTGAAGGAACAAATTTTTTTAAGAAGCCTTTTAGTAAGTATATACATATGTTAGGCGGAGGTAAATCCGAACATAAAAAAATGATAAGCTTTCACTTCACAACGTCCTAATCTCTCACTCATCTGCATGAGTCAGCTAAAAAACATTGTTGGGAGGGGAAAAAAAATCTCCCTCGAAGATCACTTGTTTCATATCAACATTGAAAAAAAACATAAGACCAAATAACACACACACTTCCTTTCTTCCTCCACTTTTCCTCAGACTACTTTGCTATATAAGCCAATTTCTACATTTTCATTGACTATATGGGTTTACTCACAATGAAAGGAAAAGCTTTCGTGTACATTCGTATATTCTTTTTTTCAAGACAAAGAGAGAGAGAGAAAAAGAACATGAACACACAGTTGGATTCTTCCTTATGTAATTGTACATAGACGAGGGTGCCAAAAAGTCGCCTCCATTCTATGTAAAGAGGGCCTCCCTCCTAAACCACAGGGACTTAAACGGGTACTCTTCGTCATATCCAGCAGCTTCTAATTGCAACACCCGTGAACGATGAGACAGGACCAAATTGGAAACAAAAATAAATGTGTTCAAAAACTGAAATTAATGATTACAATATTGGCATCATCCCATTGAATACGACTCTTGTATTGTTTACGATCGTCATGTTCCTGTCAAATCTGTACAGGTACACAATTGGGAATGACCAAGGCCCTTAAAAATAAAATATTTCGAAAATTTAAATGTATATACCTGGGGAACAGGCTTTGGGGAAGTAAATACGGCAATACCCAAAATCTGCATAGGCATTAGAGTACTTACCAGGGAAATATTGGGATAACACAACTTCCTCTTCCCATATCTGATCGAGTGGTGGAAGGATTTAAATCTATTTTTTAATGCTAATTATAATTATTACATGACATTTTCTAAAGGAACCATCCACAGACATTGGGGCTTATCTCTATCCTATTTTGTTTTTCGTCGGCCAAGAATGTCAAAGTTGTTACTTTTATATAAGGAACATAAAGAAATTGTCTACACAAACGGAAACGACCATGAGCTTATCTGACTTTACGATCGCGCTATAATATTCATTAATTCACCATTCACCCAATAAAACTCTTCTGGGACGAAAATACGTCAGGACACACCACACACAAAAAAAAAGCGGCCCAGAAGATACCAGGTCGAAGACAGGCGATCCACCTCACAAAAAATAGAGATCAGGTCGGTCATGACCATCATAGGATAGACAGCCGAAGCACACACTATAATAATTTTTTTCAGAGGGGAAAAAAAATCAAATCATGAGAATTAAGTAAGTGCAAGTTTACCAGAGATTAACAAAGGGGTTTTTAATGAAAAAAAGTAATTTCTTAAACATGTGTGTGTACATGAGTGAGTGTGTGGTCACTATTATTACTAGCATGTATACATATGTATATTGTAAATCTCTACGTTTTTTTTTAAATTTTCGCAAGAGGTCTAAAAGTTGAATGGGAAAAAGTGTGTGTGTGTGTGAAGTCCTACTATATGAAAACAACCTTCAATATTGAGATTTATGAGGTTTTCTATTCACTTTTGGTCCTCTCAAGTCAGCCTGGGAAAGTGACATCCATGTATGATGTGCCTAAATTTGGTGCATGGCGAGGACATGGTCATGATTCTCAACATTTGATACCTACTTAATTACACGTTGGCTCTTATAACTATGAATGTTCTCGTAGGAGTCATCGTAATAATCATCATAATGCTTATTAGTACCATATATATTATTATTTGCAACGCTACATTTCATTTGCGAGTGAAGGAGGCCCTTTTCATTACCTTTGTATGAATATACATATGTGTGTATATATATATATATATTGGTTTTTTTCTCCATGTACCCAGATAAAACACTCCCAATATACATACATACCTGTATATACATATTATACGATCCTCTTTGACAACCATGGCAATCCTTTTTGACATTACCACGTAGCTATCGCACGCTCACCCATTACTCATGTGGTTTGGTGGTGGCAAAAGGCGTGAGTTTGTACACTCTGATGTTATTTTTTTTTTAATTTATTCCCATCTCCATCTTCCACAGTATTATATACACATTGGTGGAATTATATTCTGGGTATAGTTATACATAGGGAGATTTTTTACCATCACCTACAAGTGAATATTTCCTCAATTATTTCATTATATATGTATATATTTGGAATATATTATGAGGGAAAAGTGCCTCTCTGATGCTCCTCTCCCCGTACGAGAGAGTGATTCCTCACGTAGAATACAGGCTGTGCCTACAGATTAGCAAGGTTCAAATGTCACTATTAATAATCAAAATACACTTGTTATTTTTACTCTCTACAGGACTTTTTTTCTGTACCTGTTATATTATCCCCCCCACCTCCCCTTCAGTCTCTTTATTACACTTGTCCTAGCCACACAACGTGGGGTGTATAAAAAAACAATTTTAAAACTTCTTTCTGCATTTTTTTAAATGTTTTTTTTACAAATGTTTAAAAGATCCCCGAATGATTGCAGAAAATCAGTACCAAAATATGTATTAGATATTAAACTGTGTAATAAAAGCTACCTCTGGTTCATATGGAGTGTATGGAGGACAATGAATGACAGGAAAATGGAAGAAGAAAAAAAACCTCCAATTATTTTCACTTGACCCAAGTCCTCCTTCTGTTTCCCCTCCCCCGACAAAAACGCAGTGGGATGAAGTAATAATCCATAATCCGTAGAGAGAGAGTTAGCACACTTTATATACACGTTCACTTTCATCTTCTTCACTCTTATTCCTTCTCAATCACCGTCAAGGTATTTTGTATGCATACATATGTAAAAAAAAAATTAAAGTTTTGTGGCTTCAAAGAAAAGCTTGCCAAAGAGTAATCTTTTAAAAATGACTGTATGTTAATTTCCCCGCAAACTACAGAGTAATTATGATTTTCCACAGTCTTCAACAACTGTTCTCCAATTAGTGAAAATACATATGTAAAAAAAAATATGAAGGGAAGGAGAATCATTTTGCAGGTGATATAGCTCCATGAGTCAAACTATAAACGACGAAATAGGACTTGAGATTACAGGATGTTAATGTTTTGTGTGTGTGAATTTTTTTTTTTTTTTTTGGTATTTTTTGTTGGTTTTGTAGTATTATAACTTGTCAAATATTTTTGAGGAAAAGAGAAGTGACATTATTATGACTCCTTACGTCAATCCTTTTGAACATTAGACGACGCATAAAACTCCTCCAAAAAGTGTAAATATCCCCTGGGTAAACCATCCACATATGTATATTATGTGGAAAGATGGAGATTGTCCACTCCTAAAAAAATTTTTTTGAGGAGGGAGCAGGAAGCAGAGGAAAAAAATACTGTGTAATTTCTCCTCATTAATAATTATAATAGTACGCATATATGACCTATCAAAACATTGTTTAAAAAGGTTTTCCTTGACAAGAAATTGCGTCAAATGGACAGATGTATTAGACAGGTGGAGCTTGTGAATAATCAGCCACTTGTCTACTTACTTTTGATGCTTTTGCTCAATTTTTTCCTTGATTCATAGGTGTATTATATACACATGCATTAATACTCATGTATTTTTTCTCTGGAATGTTTTTTTTTCTTCCGTAGCAAAAGTGAAATGCTATGCACGATGAAATATGTTCACAATTCAATGATAAGGTTTTTAAAAATGTCTATTAATACTTCCACATGGTAAATTCCTCCTTTTACCTGCTTCTAATAAATGCAGGGGAAAAGTTATGTTATAGATGAAAGCATATTCATAACAATTTATTATTCTAATTTTTGTTTTTCCAGCTTTGGAGACGAACAATTTTGTTTTGAAGAAACAAGTTTTCGAGCTCCTTTCTGCGCTCTGCGTCTACAGCAGCGAGGGCTATGGACGAGCATTGCAAGCCCTTGAATATTTTAAGGTGAGTCTCTCATTAACGTCCAAGCACAATTCTTTGTTTTTTTTTATATCAATAAATTTTAAATGAATGGAACATTCAGGAATGAAAAATCCCGCTTTGATTCCCCCTTTTTTTATGGGATTGGTCCTTCAAATGACTGGCTAAGTAATCATTACAAATTTCAACTGACAATAATTATTATTTTATTCTGCAAATTGTTTCAACTAGTAGCAGAATCAAAACCGGATGAATCACACTTATTTTTGTACATGATAAAAGCACTTTAGTTTGTTTATGAAAGAAAGCTCTAGTCCAAATTAGAAGGTGAGGCAAGAAAAGGATTTTCACTTGGAAAAAGTGGAATTGTTGATCCCGACTTGTGTATTCAAATGATTTTCTTTGTGCTCACACAACATTTATTCCTAAACAAAATAACGATACGTATCTAAAAATATTACGATACTTATTATACCATTTAAAAAGTATGTCAGTGCCCACAAGTTTGTTTCCTGGTGAGACAGATTTTTTTTTTGAAAATATATGATTCATTCCCCAGAGATTTCAATATACGAATGACTGGTAAAAAAAAGTGATTGTATATGTACATTGTTAATATTGAAAGTACCATAAAGTATGAGAATGAATGTAGAAAATTAAAGAAAAAATTGTTCAAAAAATTCCAGAGCCACACGAATGCCAGATATCGCTTCAAATTCCTTGTGACGGAGCTTCAAGTTGGACCAACTGTGGAGTACCAAACAGCAGTTCTAGCTTTCATCAATTGCCTCATTTTGGCCACGCCTGATCTTCGGGACAGAATTCGAATTCGATCAGAGTTCATTGGTTTGAAGGTTCTTCAAGAGCTCAGCGACCTCAGGTTCGTATGGACAAGAATCTCGCCTGTAAATTTCTTTGGAAGCTTTACATTTTCTCTTGTATTTTCTTTAAAAAATAAAAATTCAAAGAAAAGGATCTGTATACATTTTTTTTGTAAGACGAAAGGGTGATTTCCAGAAAAATATTGGTGAATTGGATCTCTTTGCGTGCAAAAATCATGTTTTCTCTCTTTCTCTCTCTCTCTCTCTCTCTATCTTGTAGTCACCCCTTGAGCTAATCATGCAGTAAATCATTTCCCCCTGTGTATGGAAAGAAAAGAGTTGCATGTGAAGCTCTGGGAAAAGAAGGAAAGGGGTGAAAAAAGCACATGGCTTACATTCGATAAACATTAATAGTGTGAACCTGTCAGATTCTCCTGCACTCTGCGTGTGTTTATGCAAGTGTGTGTAAAGTGGTTGAGAGAGAGAGAGAAACTGAGAGAGAAGGAGAAGACAAGATGAAATTGAAAGAAAAATGTTAAATTAACTTGAAGAGAGTACTAGATGCAGAGGGAATTCGAACTCACGTCTTGAATTACACTTCAAACTGGAGATTCCACCGTGTATAGACTATAAAAAAACATATGTACATATGTGTATTGCTTTTCCGGATTTTTTTTGAGCGTCTGACAATGACAGCTTCTAAAGCGAAGAGAGAGAGATAGAAAAAAAAATTGAAGGAAAAACAGTGAACTGTGACTAAATTTAGACTCAAATCTCAAATTTTTTCCCTTCATCCTTTCACTTAAAACACTCTCTTCCTGCTACTTTACTCCCACTATTTTTTGACGGTTGTTGTAGATAAATACCTAAAATGTGTTTTAAATTTCTTCTTAATGTCTAAGTACTCATGTAAGGGAAGAGGATGTGATGGGGAGCATTTAGATATTTGTAGTGGTACATAGGGCAAGTCAAGTTTTCTTTCCATCAAAGAAAATGATGGAGAATAAAAATAAGAGAAAAAAGTAAACCTCCCCAAAAAAAAGGATTTTTTTCATCCTCCTTTTAGTGGATAACACTCATTTTTTTCTAATAAAAATATTTCTCCCTCCGTTTGTGACAGGCACAAGTGTAAAGACCATGCAGACTTAGTCGTCCAGCTGGATGTGTTCGAGGAGCAGAAGGAGAGTGATGAGTCTCAGGTTCCCCCAACGGGAATTGACTTGTCAAGTCCTTTGGAAGTTTTCGACGCTATCTTAAGACAAATCTCGGACACTCCTCAAGAAGTCCCTTTCTTGTCCATCCTACAACATCTCCTCCGAATTGACCCAAAGGAGCCTATCTCGGATTTGATTTGGGACTCAGCAGAGAGACTTGTCCATCGCGCCACGCTCCTCGAATCCCGTGATGATGCTCTTCGCCTCCTGAAAGCGCCCAGTCATTCTAAATCCATGCACAAACTCAAAGGTAAGAGCATCGTATTTCTCTCTCTCTCTCTCTCTCTCTTTTACCCTCCCTCCATCCCTCCCCCTTCTCTCTCATCTTCATCTTCGTCATCTTTCTTCTCCTTCTTCCCTGTCACAAAAACATTCACTTTTTCATCGTACACAACAAAGATAAATATCCATAGACTTCACACATCATTCAAAGCCCGCTTTTGGGACGTGCAGGGAGGTAGGATGAATGAAGACAAAATAACTTTAAACAAAA